>JAMKQA010051526.1:0-22715 GCA_024699735.1 Posidonia australis | reverse complement strand
TTTTCATTCGTTTGTAGGGTCAAAACCCAAAACCACACCCAAATCCATTTGTTTGGGGTTCCACATGCCTCCATGTTGTTACACGGGGCAAACAACATTCACATAAACCCACCATACCATAACAACCACTTAACATTCATTAAAAATTACCTTATTACCTTTAAAAGTCAGGGCAAAAACGGCATACCGAATTTTCAAATCGGTATACCAAGTTTTCCTGTTTCGGTCGACCAGAAGAATTCGATCAATTGAAACCCTACGCTCTGCTTAATCTGCTAGGATTTCCGCATACCGAATAAATTTGATATACCGAATTCCTCGCAGACAAGGCACACACTGTTCCGTAACGACGAAAATCGCCCAAAGTGAGAGTCCCGATCGGACCCCCCAAACATGTATCATAAATTTCCATAAAAACATGGAGTGTAGACCCTCAAGTCTACTTCAAAACCCCCCAAACCATTCATGATTTCATCAACCACACAAGAACATATAAATTCGTAAAGGAAACATGCTCAGAATGGAACCTTAAAACATTTAAGGTATAACTCCTCAAAACTCCCAAAATTCACACAAGCTAGCATGATCCTTACACAAACACATCATTGAACACATTTCCATCATTCCTACTATTTTTTACAATTTTCCATGCATTTATCACAATTTTCATGCAATTAATCCTCTGTTAACAAAATAGCAAACGGAGGAAAGGGATGGGGTCGCGTACCTGGCACAGCACACGACAACCTTCCCCACACCCCGATGAACCTCCTCGCGGCCTGGCGGAGCCTCCTCTGTCGGCGGAACGCACGGGCGGCTCACCACCTCCTCCCAGCTCGCGCGCCTCAGCTCCCTTTCTTCTCTTCCTTTCCTTTCTCGCCGCACTCTCCCTCTGCCCACTCCCGCCTCCCTCTCTTATTTCCGCCACCGCTCACTTGGCGCTGACCACCCATCCCGTCGGATGAGATGGGGAGGCACGGGCCTTTGTCGCTGGTGGCACGGGTGGAAGAAGAGAAAGAAGAAGACGAAGAATGGGTGGAAGGGCGTGTCTCGTGAGAGAAAAAGAAGGAGAAAGAGGAAGAAAAGAAAAGAGGAAAGAACGGCACGCAAATCGAGGCAACTGTGCATCCTCAAATCGGACTCCACATTGGACCCAAATCACAAGCAGATGCACAGAAAGCCAACCACAACCCCACACAACCAAGAAACAACAGATTACCCATTAATAAACCATTATACACAATATTGTAGATAATTACATGGTTAATAATAAAAATGGATAATCAAGCCCAGATGTCACAATCAGCAGGTCGATATGTGGTGAAGGGAAGTCGTCTTTTGGGTAGGCATCATTGAGATTGCGATAATTGATGCAAACTTTGACCCTCCTATCTTTCTTAGTCACTGGCACAATGTTGGAGACCCACTTTGGGTATACGACCACTTTGGCGCATTAAAACGTCTTTTATTTACAGAATCTAAGGGGATGCCCCTAGGTTTACCTCCATCAATAAAGACTTGAGCCTTTCTAGGCGGACTTGTCATTTCTGACATTCTTGCCATCTTTGAAAGGCTCATGATCCACCCCCTAGTTTGGATCACTTTCGGGCCTACGAGATTGCAGATTGTCGGAGATGTTCGCGCTAAGGAAGTGAACCTTGTCGATTAACTCCTGTGACCCTCTCAAATTTCGCTCGAAGAGTTAGCTCAGCGTAAGAGATGGTTTTGAAGTTGAAGGCAAAGAGAGCTGGAAAACATTGGTGGCAGAGGAGGAGTACGATGGCTCGTCTAGAGATGCGGGAGCTGGTGACGAACCCTTGGTTATTGGAGAGGATGCCGATGGCTCAGTTGTCGAAGAGAATGCTGGTGGTTCAATTGTTGATGCCATTGGCCTAGTGTGACCATGTCGGTGGAACTCTACACGGTTCTCCTAGGTGCATGCAAGCACACAAGGAGTCCGAATATGGTCACCGCGATGATGGTGCTTCCGGAGAAGAAGACTAAGCTTGGAAACACCAAGGAAAGATAAGGAAAAGGAGTCGCTACTTAGTCTTTTAATGGAAAAACGAGGAAAACCAAACACAAAGGAAAAACCAAAAGAAATCAAGGAGAGGAAAACATATGCATGCTCCGTGCCTAATGGATACAACACTTGACCATTGCAGGCCAGAGAAAGTGTAATGATTCTTGTTACGCATGGGGAAGGGGTTAGGCACCCTTATACGCCCAAGGAACTCGTTCTTTCTAAGTTTCCTACTTGCTAATGGTCTATTGTGTGATGCTTGTCTATTCTGAATGCACATGCCTAAAATGACTTCGGAAACACGCCAAATATATGTGAAGAAAGGAATAAATGAAAAAAAAAGATAATCCAAGGGACAATGTAAGCATTGAAAATACCACTTTACTGTGCGCCCTTGAGCGATGCGGAAAATCGTGAAAATCGAGAATTCTCGAAAAGCATCGTGCAAATCAGCGAAAACTTGAAGAAATCCGAGAAAATCAAAGTGGAGAAGATAATCTTCATTCGGGTCAATGTCGGCATTGTTAAGCCTATTAATGTATGCCTTTGGGCGATGAAAACTCAATTCAAATCAAAATCGTGAAAGTCAGAAGAAATACGGGAAACAATGTGAAAACCAAGTTTTAAATGAGTTGGAAATGTGTGCATGATGCAAGGAAGAAGACATGAGAAAATAGGCATGAAAAATGAGTGCAAAATGTATAAAATGCATGTGTGATCGAAAAGTGTAAATTCTAGGGGCTTTTGTGCAAGATTCCCATGTCCTGAATGAAAGCTGAGATTCTAAGGCTAAATCAACAATAATACTTAGGAAAACATATTTTAAGTAATTTTGAAGAAATTAGGGGTTAATGTGCAAAACTATGCATTTTTGGTCAAAATCAAGATTCCTAGGGTCCAATCTACAATTTTGTCAGTAAAACATGTGTTTAATGCAATTCTGAAGAAATTCAGAGTTAAATGTGCAAGATAAAGGGTTTATGTTTGAAAATAGGAAGTTACAGGGACTGTTCTGCAAATTTTGCCTAAAAAACATGCATTAAGTGTGAAATTAATGAAGTTTAGGGCTAAAAATGC
This sequence comes from Posidonia australis, assembly GCA_024699735.1. Taxonomy (NCBI): domain Eukaryota; kingdom Viridiplantae; phylum Streptophyta; class Magnoliopsida; order Alismatales; family Posidoniaceae; genus Posidonia; species Posidonia australis. The sequence goes on along the minus strand of JAMKQA010051526.1, from coordinate 19,615 downwards.
AATTTTGAACACATTTGAGTAAATATTTGAATTCCCAGGGTCCAATTTGCAATTGTGTCAGAAAAGCATGCATTCAGAACACTTTTAATAAAGTTCAGGGCTTTCTGTGTAAAATACTGGACTTAAGGATGAATTGAAAGCAAGTCAGGGGTTTATGTCAAATATTAAAGCCTAGAAAACATTAATAAAACTTTAAAACCAACACGACGGTTGCTGACAACCACATCTCATTGACAACGGCGACTGGGACATGGTCCCAGGCCCTCCCGAGGCCTGATCTGGCATCTGAGCTCCCCGTGAGCAAAAGGAGAGGAAGGGAGGAAGATCTAGCGGCTTGTATCAGGCACCGGACAGTCCGAGGCCTCCTCCCATCTCCCTTGCCATGGACGTAACTTCGGCGACAGTCCTGGAGAAGAAGGTGACGCTGGAGGCGCTGGAACGATGGCTTTCTGAAGGCTTGGCGGTGCGGAAAGGAGAGTTTCCCCTAGCTCAGAGCAAGAATGGCGTCATTCCTCCTCTTCTCGATCTTGCTCGCCATCGACCCAATCCTCTCCGACGAGCTTGACTATGGGGACCGCTTAGGGCACGAAACGTGATCTTGCTTTGTCCGGAGTGTTGGGGGAGTACTGTGAAAAGTTCTCTGATGCTCAAGGAAGTGCGGCGAGGCTGGAGGCGCTTGATCGTGGTCCACTATTCATCTTCTTCCCCAACGACGACGAAGGGGCACGATTCCGGCGAGCTGCTTCTAGTGACCTATAGAGAGCTTGAAGCGGCATCTAGGGGATCGGTGAAGCAAGAAGTGGTCCGTTTCGAGTGGATAAAGCAAACCAGGGCACAAATCACTTACTGGATTCGTGCCCCCACCTACGTCGTCGAAAAACAAGTCCGGCAACCCTAAAAACCTTGATTCTGGCCAGCGAAATCATTTGGCACTGCTGGAATCAGTTGGGGAAGAAGGAGGAGGACCTAGAGAACCAGTTTTGAAAGAAATTGAAGTCTGAGGGGAGCTTACCTAAGATGGCAGTGAAGATGACCATTGGAGGTCGTCGAAGGTCGCTAGATATGGCCTAAAACTTGATTTCTTCATTTCTTCGAGCTTCCTCTCTGATCCTAGACCTCTCTGGTTGCTTAGGTTGAGAGAAAACTCCTTGGTGGCTCTCCTCTCAATTTTTCCAAGTTTTTTTCTCGTCATTTCTTCCCCCTTTTTCTCTTGCAAATGGGGGGTATTTATAGGCTTGCAATGGCTAGGTTAGTTGTTATGGTTAGAGTGGGAAGTGGTTAAGGTTGTTATGGTGAAGTGGGAAGTGATTAAGGTTGTTAAGGTGAAGTGGGAAATAGTTAGGGTTGTTAAGGTGAAGTGGGAAGTGGTTAAGGTTGTTAAGGTGAAGTGGGAAGTGGTTAAGGTTGTTAAGGTGAAGTGGGAAGTAGTTAGGGTTGTTAAGGTGGAGTGAGAAGTAGTTATAGGTTTTAGGGTTTGAGATTAGGGTTTAAGGTTTGAATTAGGGGTTTGAACTAATCCTAGGGTTTTGGACTACTTCTAGGGTTTTGATTTTGGTTTTGGATTTTATTTAGGTTTTGAAGTAATCCTAGGGTTTTGGATTAGGTTTTGGATTTTATTTAAGGGTTTGAACTAATCCTAGGGTTTTAGATTAATTCTAGGGTTTTCGATTTTATGTAGGGTTTTGAACTAATCCTAGTGTTTTGGATTAATTCTTGGGTTTTGGATTAAGTTTTGGATTTTATTTAAGGTTTTGAACTAATCCTAGGGTTTTGGATTAAATCTAGGGTTTTGGATTAGGTTTTGGATTTTATTTAGGGTATTGAATTAATCCTAGGGTTTTGGATTACTTCTAGGGTTTTGATTTTGGTTTTTGATTTTATTTAGGGTTTTGAACTAATCCTAGGGTTTTAGATTAATTCTATGGTTTTGGATTTGGTTTTGGATTTTATTTGGGGTTTTGAATTAATCATAGGGTTTTGGATTACTTCTAGGGTTTTGATTTATGTTTTTGATTTAGTTTAGGGTTTTGAGTTAGTTTAGGGTTTTGTACTTGGGTTTAGGTTTTGAGTCTCATTGCAAGCATGTGGGGTGTCTACAGATGCCCCTCCCTGAGCGAGGTCGGAGTACGAATGGAACAGAAACCGATGCTCAAGGTTGACTAAGACACCCCACCACTTCTTACATGGAAAAGGGAACAGGAGGAGGAGAACGCTGCTTCTCGATCACTCCCTGAAAAATCAAAAAGCATAAAGTTAATGGTCTCATGGCAAGTTTCGGACTTACTGACCAAGAAAGGATATGGCAAGTTTCAGACTTACCGACCAAAAAATGATATGGCAAGTTTCGGACTTACCAATCGAGAGAAGATGTGGCAAGTTTCAGACTTACCGATCGAGAGAGGATATGGCAATTTTCAAACTTACCGACTGAGAGAGGATGTGGCAAGTTTCAGACTTACCACCCGAGGGAGGATGTGACAAGTTTCAGACTTACCAACTAAGAGAGGATATGACAAGTTTCAAACTTACCAACCAAGAGGTGATATGGCAAGTTTCGGACTTACCGACTGAGAGATGGCAAGATGACGGATGCCATTCGGATAGTTTACGATATCAGCCCAAAGGTGTGTTGACGGACTCAATGTCGGATAGTTAGGGTTATCAGCCCACTCCGAACATTGTAACAATTGTCGATCGGGTATTTCAGGCTACCAACCCTAGAGAAAAGGCACAACAGGATACTAGACCTACTAACCACCAGGATAGATGCCTTAACAGGTGTCCCTCAGGTTGTCCAGGGTACCGATCCATAGAAGGAGGTTGGTGTAATCCATCTAGAGCACGACCAAAGGGGGCACCATCGATACCAAACTCTCTGAGCAAGAATCGAATGGGGCATGGTAGGTTTCAGACCTACCAACCGAGAGATGATTTGGTAAGTTTCGGACTTACCGACTAGAAGGGAATATGGCAAGTTCCGTACTTACCGACCAAGAACGGATATGGCAAGTTTCGGACTTACCAACCGAGGAATGATAAGGCAAGTTTCGGACTTACCGATCGAGAAAGGATATGGCAAGTTTTGGACTTACCAACCGAGAAAAGATATAGCATGTTTCGAACTTACCGACCGAGAAAGGAATATGGCAAGTTTCAGACTTACCGACCAAGAAGGGAATATGGCAAGTTTCGGACTTACCGACCAAGAAGGGAATATGGCAAGTTTCGGACTTACCGACTAAGAAAGGATATGGCAGGTTTCGAACTTACCGATCAAAAGAGGATATGGCAAGTTTCGGACTTACCAATCGAGAAAGGGGATGACAAGTTTCAGACTTACCGACCGAGAAAGGATATGACAAGTTTCAGACTTACCGACCAAGAAAGGGGATTGCAAGTTTCAGACTTACCGACCGAGAGAGGATATGGCAAGTTTTGGACTTACCGACTGAGAAAGGATATGACAAGTTTTGGACTTACCCACTGAGATAGGATATGGCAAGTTTCGGACTTACCGACTAAGAAAGGATATGGCAAGTTTCGGATTTACCGACTGAGGGAGGATATGGCAAGTTTCTGATTTACCGACTGAGGGAGGATATGGCAAGTTTCGAACTTACCGACCGATAGAGGATATGGCAAGTTTCGGACTTACCGACCGAGAAAGGATATGGCAAGTTTTGGACTTACCGACCGAGATAGGATATAGCAAGTTTTGAACTTACCAACCAAGAAAGGGGATGGCAAGTTTCAGACTTACCGGCATAGAAATGGCAAGCTGACGGATGCCAATCAGATAGTTTGGGATATCACCCAATGGTGAGTTAATGGACTCATTGCCGGATAGTTAGGGTTATCAGCCTAAAGATGAGTTAACGGACTCATTGCCAGATAGTTAGGGTTATCAGCCCCAAGGTAAGTTGACAGACTCATTGCCAAATAGTTAGGATTATCAGCCCACTGGTATGGGCATGACATGATATTAGACTTGTCAGCCGCCGGGGAGGAACTTACCAAGCAGGATATGCTCTAGTCATCGCACAAGGCCTAGAAGAAGATGAAAGCAAGACTTGTTCAACTAGAACAAGTCCAGTAGAGCAAAAGTTGCCGAGATTCGTCCTTTTGGAGCGAATCTGGGGCAGGAACCCCTAAACCTCGTCCGAGATCTAGATGGAAACAAGACTTGCTCGAGTAGGGCAAGTCCAATAGAGTAGGGTGGATTTCGCTCTACTTGGTACAGAAGCTCGTGAGGATTTCATTCATCCAAGCCTAAGCAATAAAACAATATTCTCGACTATTATTTAGGTGGTCCCTAGCGCCAAGTCGGCAAGTAGAAGAAAGCAGTAGTTTGAGCCAGCTAAGCACATGTTGTCGCAATGGCGATTTCTATTCCGCATCAACCATAAGCAATCAAACAAGCTCGCTAGAAGTGTTCCATTGAATTTTATTACAACAGTCAATGAAGTGATTACATGCATTTCAACTTCAATGAACCAGTAGCATAATGCGAATGTCAAGAGTTTGCATCATCCTTGGATCTCTTCGAGCCCGGAGCTTTGGTAAAGAGCGTACGGCTTGGAGCAACGCTGTAGATTGGCCAAGCTTCTTCAACTTTGGCTTTATAATCTACTGTGCAACCTTTCTCCTCTATGACTGTGAGATCCTTCGATCGTATGGAGCCACTAAGCAAGCGAGATAACTCCTTAGTCATAGCGTATGAGCTCAATGTGTACTCTTGGAAATGAGTTGGCATTTACCCCTGAACAAGGGAATTTTGCTAATAGCCAAACTGTCGCATCACACGGACTAGGTGATACTCCACTCCACTAGTCAGGCCCGGCTAGACGATAAGCTGCATATTGATTGTGTTGAAGAAAGCCTCAAAGTTATGAGTGGCCGAAGGAATGATGCGCCAGATGACTTTATCTTCTGTCAAGCTTTCTAACCGCTTGTACTCCTTTTCAATCGAGGTGAGCGTGCGTGCATGACCGCTTTGACAGTAGGATTCGAAGGCTGACCGTTGCAGGTGTAAGACCTATACACCCACATGTGCAGCCAGCCATACCTGTACAAAAGCTCCATAGCCATAAAAGTGTCGATAGCGTCACAATGACCGATCCAGAGCCCGGTAAGTTTCTACTAAGATAACTGGGGCCAACTTTATCCGATGGGTAACCATCGCCAAGGCAATCTCGGAGACCTCAATGTTCACGATCGTCCGACCATGGTTGATAATCAACTCTCCTAAGAATCGGGTAACAAAGCCTTTCAACCATAGCTCATCGCCTAGGGAGGTGCGTATCTCGGTCACCTTGTCAAAGTAAGCCAGCTGTAGCATGAGAGAATGTCCATCTGAATAGATTAGTTGACGACCACAATCGCTGATTGATAGGCTGGTTAGTTCACTCAAGACTAAGGAATATCCATCGCGCATGCATAAACACGATGGGTCCCAAGAACTTTCGCAAATAGCATACTTTATGAACCTCCTCCAAAGTTGGGGTCAATTCGACTCTCCCGAAGCGGAAACATGATGGGCTGGCTTCTAGAACCGGGCAGTTGCACATAGGAAGTATCGAGAAACATCCACCTTTGCGATATCTAGAAGCTTTGAGGAGATACCCCAAGTCCGTAGCTTATCACGATCGTTTTCTGGTAACTACCCGATCCATGCTTGGAGAACATCTAAGGAGTGCAAGGGTATGACCATCATGGGGAATCCCCTGATTAATCAGGTCACTTCGGCTTCTTCTGACTTAGCCACACTAGAAGAGAAGACGATCTCTTGCAGAACATGCTCAAAGCATTGGTTTAGAAATAGGCTTTTGCTTTGTTCCATTCAACAACATTTTGTAAAGTCTAATACAGAGAGATAAACGGTGCAGCGCAAATGGTGCGTAGAATCAGAGAGATTAGACCAAAGCTGAATGTTATAGTTAACTAAGCAGGGAGCTATTAAACAGACTGCATCCAGTGCATAACCCCAGCAAGAGATCCTAGTTACCAACCAGTCTTGACCAGGTGCCAAAATAATGAGATATAGCCATCAGACCCTAATGATCGGGATTGCTTGATGACTAAGCCCTCATAAGGGGCTTAAGAAGCCAAATGAGGTAGGTGGAATGCCCCCTGGCTAGATTACAGGGAACCTCAACCTGTAGAGCAGCTGACATACCCCTAGTCGAGCATTGGCTCAGTGCATCTAACCATAGGACAGTTGACATGCCCCTGGTTTGACATGGATGACTCTAACCAATCTGAGCAGCTTGCATGCCCCTGGTCGAGTACTGGCTCAGTGTGTCTAACCATAAGACAACTGACATGCCCCTGGTTTGACATAAATGGCCCTAACCAATAAGAGCAGCTTGTATGCCCCTGGTTTAGGCGATGCCCTCCTAATCCTCCTAGGCTGAAAGCTACTATCATGCCCCAACTAAGAGAATTAGATTGCACTCTGCGTCGCTTTTAAGGTGATGTTTGTGGAAACTAATGCATGCATGCTGAATGATTTGTGGGATCTTATTAGTGCCCTCAGCATTGGGATGCTTATTGCCATGTATACAAGGGAATGGTAGCTCCAATCCCCATGAAACTCTATCCCAGTCCCTGGTTTTTTTGGGTGGCTCTCTAGAAATGCAATACCGTGTCCTGGGCTCCATTCCAAAGCCCACTAGACCATACCCCTACTTTTTATTTTATTTTCTTATTCTTTCTCCCTTATAGGCATGTGGGTTCTCCCTATCCCTGGCTTGGAGGTAATAGGTACCTAGTCTATGGTGGGGAGCTGCTGCTGTTTAAAGGGTTGGCTAGGCCCTTTTTCGAATATGCTTTCCAGGTATTCATTTCGACTCCTCTCCTAGTTAACTTGTAGAGACAGTGCTACCCATCACACCTCTCTCTTTAGGGTTGACTTCTATCTGCGACTTCTGTCTTCTAATTCTTTTATGCCCTTTCACAGATATATATTTTTATTTTATTTCTCATGCTCTCATTCTCACCCCTAACATTTTATCTCCCTCTGGGAGGTGTAGGATCTTTGAGCGGCTTGGATACTTCGCCCAATTCACAATAAAAGGTGATTCCCTCACTCCCTAGGTTACCTGAATAGTATCAACCTAAGGAGGTGCTACACATTCCCAATATCAACATGCTTATTTCACTTATCATCACCAGGCTAAGATCCATGCATGTGATGATGATGATAATCATCTGCCAGAAAGACATTGATAAAAAGAATTCGTGCATGCATGAAGAAAGATGACAGTGTCGGAGAGCGAGGACACACGGTTTATGATCACTGATAGTACTTTTTCAAGTAGCAAGAATTAACTAGCTCTGACTATTCGATGCAGTCCATGTCCTCGAGGATGACGACTCCCCCAGAGAAGACTTGTTTGACTACAAATGGTCCGCGCCAGTTGGGTCTGAACTTGCCACGACCATCAGGGAGATGTATAGCTCGCAAAACCAGGTCCCCTAGCAAGAAGCTTCTAGGTCGAACCTTCGTCTAATAAGCTTTGGCCATGCGTTTTTGATAGCATTATGCATGATGCATAGCTTGCAATCAATGCTCATCTATCAAGTTCAATTGAACAAAGTGGTCCTCAATCCACTCTGCCTCTTCTGTCTCTGCTTCTTTCAAGACTCTCAGCGATGGTGTCTCCACCTCTATAGGTAGGGCTACTTCCATACCATATACTAGAGAATATGAAGTTGCTCCAATTGAAGTTCGGACTGAAGTTCTGTAGGCCCACAAAGCTTATGGGAGCTGTCATTATGTGTTTCCACCATCTTTTTTAGAATCTTGGTAAGATTCTTATTAGCGGATTCCACAGCCCTGTTCATCTGAGGACGGTACGGGGAGGACTTGTGATGCTTGATATGACATTCCTACAGGAAATCCTCGACCCTTTTGGCAATGAAATTTGTCCCATTATCAGAGATGATTGAATGCAGGACCCCATACCGGGTAATGATATTGTTCCTAATGAACTTTTCAGTCACAGGGGCGATCACTATTTTGTAAGAAGCTACCTCCACCCATTTTGTAAAGTACTCAATTGCTACCAGGATGTATTGATGTCCATTAGAAGCTACTGGGTGGATAGCTCCAATGATGTCTATTCTCCATGTTGAGAAAGGCCAGGGTGATGACATGTTGTGGAGCTGCTGTAGTGGTGCATGAATGAAGTTGCCATGGACTTGACAGTTGTGACATCTTCGCACAAACTGACAGTAGTCCGTCTCCATGGTTGACCAAAAATAACCTTCTAACATTATTTTCTTGGCCAATAATATCCCATTCATGTGTGGCCCACATGTCCCAGCATGCACCTGCAGCATTACTGTATCAACGTCCTTTTTATCAAGACAACATAGAAGCATCTGATTGTAAGATCTCCTGTACAAGTGACCTGCTCCATGCACATATTTTGAAGCCAGTTGGACCATGATCTTTCTATCTGTCACTGATGCATCTAGATGGTGACTCCCGGTTTCTAGGTAGACTTTGATGTCATGATACCATGGGAGCTCTACTGTGGAGTCTGCTTCCTTTATGCTCATGTAATGCGTCGACTGGTTTGTGCAAGTTACCGACACTTTCACTATGTCATCCTATGGTATGGACAACCAGGATGCGAGAGTGGCTAGTGCATCTACGTAGGCATTCTTTGCCCTATTCATAAAGGAAAAGCGTATTTCCTCAAACTCGTCCATTAGCCTTAGGAGATGGTTATGGTATGGCACTAGTTTCAAGTCCTTTATCCTCCAGTTACCATTAACCTGAAAGATGACTAACATGGCATCGCCATGCACATGCAGTTTCCGCACACCATGTTCTAATGCAGCCCGCAAGCCAAGAATACATGCCTCGTACTCTGCCACATTATTGGTGCACACAACGGTTAACCTTCGAGCAAGTGGGATCAACTAGCCTTGCGGGGTCTCCAGTATTGCACCGATGCCTATGCCTCTCTTGTTAACTGCACCATCAAAGTAGAGATGCCACCGCTCTTTGTCTCGAGGGTCCATTGACTCATCCTTTTCCATGGCGAACAGTATATCCTCATCGGGGAATTGCGTCTGCAAGGGTTGATACTCTGGCAAAGATAAATCAGCTAAGTGATCTGCCACTGCCTTCCCTTTCATAGATTTCTGAGTGACAAAAGCGATATCAAACTGAGATAAAAGCACCTGCCACTTGACACATTTACCCACCAGTGTGGGTTTCTAAAATAGGTATTTCATAGGATCATGTCGGCACAGTAACAGAACTGGATATGTCATCAAGTAATGCCTCAGGCGTTGTGTGGCCCAGACGAGAGATTAGTAGACTTTTTCTATTGCAGTGTACTTGACTTCACAATTATTGAACTTTTTACTCAAATAATAAATGGCCCTCTCCTTGTGGCCTGTTTCATCATGCTGACCCAAGACTGCGCCCATGGAATGTTGCGTTACTGACAAATAGAGCAACAGAGGACCCCCTATTGTCGGAGGAACCAATACTAGTGGCCTTACCAAGAGCTTCTTGATTTTGTCAAAGGCTTCTTGGTACTCTTCACTCTAGTGGATCTGTGCGTTCTTCCTCAAGAGCTTGAAGATCGGTTCACAAATTGGTGTCAACTAGGCAATGAACCGACTGATATATTGCAACCGCCCCAGCAACCCTCAGACTTCTTTTTCTGTTCTAGGAGGAGGCATCTCGATGATGGCTTTGGCCTTGTTCGAATCTACCTCGATTCTTCTTTGACAGATGATGTAGCCCAGTAGCTTGCCTGATGACACACCAAATACACACTTATTGGGGTTCAGCCACAACTTATATTTTCGCAAGCGGTTAAACAACTTCCTTAAACAAGCAATGTGTTCTTCAGGCTCCTTTGACTTGGCTATCATATCATCCACATAAACCTCGATGTCCTAGTGCATGAGGTCATGGAACAATGCTGTCATCGCCCTTTGATATGTGGCCCCGGCATTCTTGAGCCCAAATGGCATATCTTATAGCAGAACACTCCCCATAGGGTGATAAAGGACGTTTTCTCCATATCCTCTTCTGTCATTCTGATTTGATTATAACCTGAGAATCAATCCATGAATGACAACATTTTGTGTCCTATGTTATTGTCTACCAACACATCAATGTGTGGGAGTGGAAAATCATCCTTTGGGCTTGCTTTGTTTAGGTCCCTGTAATCAATACACATTCAAACCTGACCATCTCTCTTAGGCACTGGAACCACATTTGCTAACCATTCTGGGTAGAGGACGACCTTCAGAAAGTTAACTTTGTACTGTTTCATTATCTTCTCTTTCAATTTCAACAGCCACTGCGGTCGCCATCTATGTAATTTCTATTTAACTAGCTTGACGTTAGGTTTGAGCGGTAATGTGTGCACCACTACCTCAACATCCAGCCCAACCATGTCATCGTAACTTGAGGCGAAGATATCTACATATTCTCGGAGGAGCTCAACAAGTTCTGCTCGGGCCTGTGTTGTGAGTTTGGCACTTATTTGCCCTTCCTTGACATCTTCAGTGGTGCCAATGTTTACAGACACGGTTTCCTCTTCTACATGCAAGTTCGGGCCTTCTGGATCATCATCATAATGCTGGAATTCTAGTGTGTTATGACCTTCTTCCTCTATTTCTGCATCATCTTCCTCTCCATATGCAATAAGTTCGGGAAGGACTTCCTGCTGGAATGATGGATCTGTGTCTCCAACGATATACATTTTCTCAGCATTCTACCCTTGATGATGCTTTAGAATGGTTACTGTGACTCTGGTCTTCTTGTATGCACCTCTGACGACCTCAGGTTCTACCATTTCCTAACTTGCAGATGCACCTGGATGTTTCACTTCTTTCAGCCTTATTATGTGGATAGATGTTTTTATTTTTATGATTTTCTTGAATAGTATGTGTGATAGGTGAGCAACTATCCTCTAATTGACTGATGTGAGTGCTGCAGCCCGCATTCTCTCCTGAGCCTAACTCAGGATCTTTTTTTTTGGACCCCACTGCTCGAGTGGGTCCAAGACTGATAATACCACCTAGACCTGCCTTCCGGCTGATAGGAGATAAACTCCTCTGGTCTATTGTTTAGTGATTTGTTCTCTTCTAGGGCCATAATAGCAGAATGACCCTATGTAATTGTTTGCTCTGCAATGTGTTCTGTCATTACTGCTTTCCCCTTTCTGTGCCTGAGTTCACTCTGTGTGTCTTCGACCAGTACCGCCAACTACTCCCGAAACAGGACTTCCAAATCACTAAGGATGCTGTCAACTTGTGCTACCATAGCATCCCCCTCATCTTCATCAGAATCGCAATCCACAAAGTAGGCACTAGTAGTTTCTAGTACTTCAGGCGGTGATTTCAGCTGTCTCGACTATAACCCCCTCAAAGTTGACTGATATACTGATGATGCTACTGCTGAGGCTGCTCCTGTTGAATCCGAGACTGCAACCGGACTTGTAGAAAGACCTTCGGCTGGCTCCGGAGTTGGCAATGCCAGCATAGCTGTCCTCGATGGCATGGACGATGTCGAATCCTCTCTAGAGTCCACAATTTCCTCTTCAGAGTACTAATCTTCAACACATATCCACTCTGACTGGTTTACCCTGTTTAGACTCTGCAAGCACAAAACTCTAATTGCCAGCAATCCTGCACTTACAAAGTTAGTTAAATCTCATGGAATAACAAGCTTTCGGAACTTACAGCGTCTAGAGTATCCATCCTGCGGTTTCCACTCGTATCCCAGTCCTTCGAACTCTCGTCTTTTCTCTACGACAATTGGTTCGACGATTCCTTAGCCATTCTGCCCGAGAGGTACACCTTTCTCGTACCCTCACCTCTGACACATATTCTCGACCATCAAGAAAGAATTGCCAAAAGCAGCCTAATGGCTGACATGCTCGAGAATCGGAATGAAATTGACTGGCTCAAAGCGGTCAACACGATATAGCACATCAGAAGGCTTAGGGTCAAAATGGACAGTTTGGAGGGATACTTAAGAGACTACCTCAACCTTCTCCTTTTCGAGATTTTCCACCATTACAACAACAACGTCATTGTTCCAGTGGAACTTAATCATTCGGTGAAGGGTTGAGGGGATAACTTGGTGCTTGTGGAGCCAAGGGCGCCCAAGCAAAAGATTGAAGGATGGCTTAAGGTCGACAACATAGAACTCAACCTCAAAATGGACAGGACCAATGATTAAGGGAATGATCAAAATCCCTAGAGCATCATGGTGCGTGTTATCAAACGCCGTCATTCCTTTCACAGCTGAAGTAAAGTCCTCGGATTTAAATCCGACCTGGTTTGCAGTTCGCAAAGGACAAACATTAAACTAGCACTATTATCCACCAAAGCAAGAGGAATGTGGAAATTTTGGTATTGCACCGTAATGAACAGGGGTTGGTTATGATTGGTCCCTGCTGGGGGGAGCTCTGAGCTAGAGAATGAAGTCACTTGGGGCGCAGCTATCATCCCTACCATGCTTTCCAAGGCTAATGGTTGTATTGTTGGGGAAACATGAGCGGCCTTTAAAACTTGAAGAAATGCCTCTCGGTGTTTAGCCGACGTATGGATTAGGTCCCAGACGGAGATATCCACTTTAACTTTCTTTAATTGGTCCATGATGTCAGCTATAGGTGAGTCAGTCTTGGTAGTGGTGTGGTTAACTCTTGGGATTGCCTCTTCAAGGATCTGATTGGGAATCTGGCTTTTTGGTTGGGAAGACGAAGTTGTAGGCTGGCTGGGTTTGTTTGCAAAAATCAAGGCCTTGTACACCCATCCTAACTGTGTTACCTTAGCACACATTTTTGTGGTATAACTATAAGGCATGTGGTGAGTATCCTGTGTCAAGTTAATGACCACAAGAGCACGGGTTTTCAATTCCACTGGGATCGAAACTGGTGAAGTAGGTATTGGCATTTGGTGGGCCAGGTCATGCCTTGGTTTGGCTAGCAAACTGATTGTTGATGGAGTGGATTGCGTAGTAGGTTTTGCAGCCGTGCGCCTCAGTCTGGCAGTCAGTTGGATCATATTGATTGCAAAACTGGAAGCATCAATAAAAGATTGACTAAACTGACAAGGGAATGGATCTGAGACATCATGGATGAGAAGAGAAAGGTCAAAGGGTGCAGCCTCAACAGAGGAAAGAACATGAATTCTTGATGTTCCAAGTGCATGCTCAGGCAAGGGTCGGTTGACTATGTTGCTATGTGTAGATGTAGAGGAATGAGGTGTTGGTGCAACCGGTGCGGACTCTGCCTCCTGTGTATTGATAATGATGACCTTCTGGTCAATCAAATCCTGAATTCCTCCTCAGTGTGTAAAGCAATTATCCGTAGAGTGCCCCGCGGCCCTATGGTAACTGCAGTATAAATCCGTTTTAAACCACCACGGAAGTGGGTTTGGTGGTGGGCGAATTTTCGGAAGCCTTAGGAGCGACGTGACTTTCGGAAACACGACACTTAGTGGCTCAACCAGAGGAGTGTAATCCCTCTCAAGTCATTGAGGTTGTCTTGGTCCTAGGTAGCGCCCTTACCTTGCTAGTGCAGGTTGGTAGACTAGCTCAACAGTGGTGGTGATTCGTGATGTGCGTGGTGCCCTAGGTGCAGGAGTGTAGACTACCTGACTTTGTGCTGGCAAGATCACCACACTGACTGGCATAACGAGAGCTCCAACATATGTCACAACATTCTTGGCAGTATCCTTCTTTCATGCATATCCAGTGTTGGATCCATTGCTGCCACCATTGTTGTTGTTGGTTCCTCCTGAAGCCATGGTTTGCTTAGTGAATGCTACTAGTGCAGGAAAACTCTCGCTATGTAGTGAGCTCTCGACATGAGTGCCAGCTTTAATCAGGGATGCAAAGGTGGAAATAGGCAAGATGCTCAGCAGAGCCCCTGTGGTTGGTTGTGCTCCTCAAATTTATCTCGATAGACTCTTCGTCAGAAGGTCTATCACGAACCTGTGAAGCGAGGGCTCGCTAGCACTCGACGTACTCCCCAAACGGCTCGTGGGGCTTCTGCCTTGTCGCGACTAGGTCCTTGCGCTTTGGGACCATGTCGAGATTGAAGGAATACTACTCCAGAAAAGCCTGGCTAAGGTCATTCCAGGTCTTTATGGTGGTCGTATCCAAAGTTGTGAACCATTTTAAAGCAAGACCTGTGAGGCTCTTCTGGAAGAGACGAATAAGAAGTCTCTCATCAGCCTGTAATTGAACAAGATCGCTACAGTATGCCTTACGGTGTGAGATTGGGCAGCCTTTCCCATTATACTTTTCAAGTTCCGAGATATGGAAGTTCAGAGAGAGTATAACCTCTGGGAAGTAGTAGAGGTCCCAGAAGGTGTAAAACTGGCGATCCCCGCCCTGCACTTGTTGTAGTGCTCTCTCCAGGTCATTCATTCTAGTTAGAAGTGCATTTGGGGTTGCTGCTGACATTGATTGTGCACTAGGGGCAGCTCTCGCATACGCTGTATCTATGGCACCCATGTGCTCCTTTGAATCTATCATCTTGCCACCTGGTGCCATGGCGTGATGACCAACGTACCCGTGCATGTGTGCTGTCTGTGGTGGAATAAGTGTTGAAGCTTGTATCTGATGCAAGGGTGCAGGAATGATGTTATGTTGTGCTGGGCGTGGTGTTGTATGTGGGAGTAACAATTGTTGAACTGGTATGGTCGGGTTCACAAGCTGTTGTACTCCTGTCAACCCAAAAGGCAGACCACCAGTAGATGGAGGAATATACTGTGCATGCAGTGGCAATGATACTAATGGCAGGGTAGTAGCGCTTGTCGTCAAGACAACGAGAAGTTGTGGCAACGTCTATGGTGGTGGTGTGACTGGTGCAGCATGGAATTCCTGAGCAGGCAGAGCGGGGTCCTCACGAACTGGACAAACAAGTGCAATCAGTGTAGGATCCAGAGAAAAGGCCATGCTTTACAGCTTCTGTGAAAGGGCCAAAAGCTACTGAGACTGCACAGTGATGGAACCATCGGTAGCAGTACCGAGGGCCAGAAGAGCAAGCAGAAGGGATGTCATAGGGGGCTGGAAGTTCAAGGATCCTACGGGTTGAATTCCTACCGAGGAAACAATCGTAGCCAGCTGTGTGTCAAGTAGAGTAGAATCAACTAAAGGACAGGACATTATCAGATCAGATGCCCTTGTGGTGGTCATGGTAACTGCCTTGGTCACAGACTCCAGACCAATATGGGCCTACCAGTGTCCCGAAACCGGATGACAGGAAACTCCAGGCGCCTGGAAGTGGCTGTCATGGAGTGTGGGTGGAGTAACAAATGTCAAAGTAAAAGA
This sequence comes from Posidonia australis, assembly GCA_024699735.1. NCBI lineage: Eukaryota > Viridiplantae > Streptophyta > Magnoliopsida > Alismatales > Posidoniaceae > Posidonia > Posidonia australis. The sequence goes on along the minus strand of JAMKQA010051526.1, from coordinate 4,290 downwards.
AGAAGGAGGGGCAGAAACAGGAATCCCTTCGGAGCAACCGGTGCAAAGGTCTCAGAGGCTCACTGGGCTGTAATGGACCGTGAATGGATAAGGATGGGGCTACAATTGCAAACTAGAGGATGACACTTAGGAGGAGCTATCGTTGGAAGTGACGAATAGCTCAAGGAAAGGTAGTCGAGAACAGTGCCTCACAACTGAAGTCATAGAAAGGAACTCCTAGGCTCGGGCCTAGGAACTCGCACACAAAACTCTACACTTGACAAAGGAAAAAAAACCTAATGTGTCAATGAAGAAGAGAAGACAACACAACAAAAAAAGCAAGTGAGCTATGCAATTGTTTATTAGGGTAGTATGAATGGCACACATGCACATGAATGCTGCTAAAATGCACTCTCTCACCATGCATGTCCCACATGCGATTGACCACATGGGACGCACTTATGGGTTTGGGTTTTGACTATGGTCAGAAAAGTAAGTTTCCCATTCTAAATCCTAGCCAAAGCACAGGCAATGAACAAGTGCTGCGTTAGTGGCCTCGTCTCCTGCAGTAGCATGGAGCTGTACCCTCTACTAGCACCGACACGACCCCAGACAAGGGAGACAAACTAGCAGCACGTCCTACGCCAAAGCTATAGAACGGGCTACTAGAATAGTCCTTTGCAAACTATGAGTGGACATAGAGGAGAAGATGCATGCCCTATATGATCAATCATGCAATATGCTTTTGTGTCTTTTACTTGCGTTTTATTAAACTAGGGGGACTTGTGAGCATTTGTCTCTAGTTATACCCTATTACTTGTTCGTCTGAGCTTGTGTGTTTTACTTTAACCCGATAGGGAGGCAAACATGTCTCTATTCTCCTAATCATGGCAAATACAAAAAAAGGGAAGAAAACACACAATTATGGCATCCAAATACTCAATCAACAAGCAAAAGGCATGAGCATGGCATGTGCTAGTGTAGTACTCCTAGGTAGGTGAAGAAAAACAAGCATCGTAACAAAAGGCATGAATCAGGTTATGTGCATGTGTAATGGCATAACAATAGTGTAAAAGGAATGTACAGTCAAATATGTACAAAAAAATAGAACAAGCAAATAAACACAGAGTGTATAGACCAAAGGCAAGCAAGAAAACCAAAAACGAAAGCCAGAATCTGGTTATCCCCAACAAAGTCACAGAATGGTCTAAGGTTTGCCTAAAAATGAATTAGCAAGATTTCACCTGGGGTATGAGTAGAATAAAAGATGAAATGATTTAGAAATAGTAGATTCTTTCCCAGGATGGTTTAGACTAGACTTTAGGGATAATGATAGTGTCCCTAGGTCTAGGATTTGTGTGGTTTTTTGTGCGGTGCACTGAATGGAGTATTTAGTGGCACTGTTCCAGGTGTTTGAGCTAATCCGGTTGTGCTCCCGAGGGACACGAGCCAATAGGTGTCTTACACTTGGCGTCAGAGTGTGGGAGTTCTGGTTGTGTTTGCTTTGCTGTAGGTATTTTCTTGAGTTGTGGTCGTGGGTTGAGCGTAATGCTCGTGAACCCAAACGCTCCCAAGGTGCTTTTGCCTGGGCCTGACAGGAGAGCTACCAAGGCTGTGTCTTGTTTGTGGTTTCTCGGCCTTTGGTTTCCGTGTCGCTGTTGGGCACAATATTGCTTGAGCTTTAAAGGATATTTAATGGCTTTTGAAAAAGTGTTTTCCCCAAAAAGGGAGTTTTGGAAAGAAAAGAGTACAGATTTGAAAGTGGTTTTGGAAAGAGTTTTCCGGTGTTTTCTGTTTGTGTTGGGGGTCAAGATACCTGAGGCAGAGATTCTTCGGGTCTTGGAGGTATGATACTCCTTGACTGTCGTTTCGAGGCTAGGGTTGTGGTCCGTAGGTTGAGGTGTTTCGTGGCATAACGGGGAGGTAAAATACACCTGCTATCGCTGTGAGCACTGAGACTCAGGTGTTGTCGGTTGTGAAGGTATGAGACTCCTTCTTGAGCACCGTGTGGAGGGCACCGTGAGGAGGCGTACCCTGTGGTGGCCATTGCAGGTGGGACGCGCGCCCCGTAGCTGGTAACGTCTTGAGAGACAGGACTACCTTCCCAATGAGGGGTTGGCTTTGTTGAGGGTTCTCCAGAGAGGGAGAATCGCGGGACGACGTGGCTCCTGCACAGGGAGGCACGTCGTGGTAGTGCAAACACTATGGTCGCTCCTCAGTGGACTGCTTGTGGCCAGTGTTGTCTGCTTGGTGCCGGGCAATTCGACACATTGTTTGTGCTTGTGTTTGTGCGGTGTCCTGGTTTGGAAAATCAGGCTCTGGGCCTAGAAGAGGTTGTGGCTTTGGCACCTGTTGAGGCGTAGTGCTTTGGGAGCGGTGGCTCCATTATTTGGTAGCGGTGGCTCCATTGTTTGGGAGTAGTGGCTCCATTGTTGTGGGAGCAGAGGCTTCGTGGCTTGGTATGTGCTTGGGTCCAAAGGGGAGTAGTGGCTTCGTGGCTTGGTGTGTGCTTGGGTCCAGAGGGGACCATGTTGTGCAAAGCAAAGTCTTTGTAGTTGTGCCTTTTGGTGTTGTTTTGGGCTTGAGATGGCGAGAGTAGCTATGTTGGGCATGCATAAAAGGTTTTAAAAGTGCACGCATATGGTTTTAAAAGGAAAAGAAAAGAAATGGTATTTAAGGCATGGTTTTGTGATTTTGTGGCCTGCTGGGCAGTGGTAGACTGCCTGGTTTGGTGTTACGGTGTCCGAGAGGGATGCCAGTGCTTGTGTGCTGGGCGTCAATGGATTGCTCTTTTGGTTTGTCGGCATCCAAGTGTGATGCCTATGCTTTGTTGCCCTCGACATAGGTTGCCGAGTTGTAGGTGGGGTGCATGTTGGATGACCGTTGAGTGGTCACTCACGTGTGCTTTGTTTTGTGTGTTTTTGGCAGGTGCAGGATAGTAGCTGTTGATTACTAGCGCATATAGGTGGAGTCATGCCACCACACATCAGGATCCAGGTGAGTGATAGTTTAGTTTATTTCTGTTGTTTACTAGTTTTATTTCTTGTTGAGAGTACTTAGCCTTAGTTACATCATTAGTGTAATTGTTGGTTAATAATAAAGATAAAACAAATAATAAAATAAAAATTTGTTGCAAGGTTTAGTGGTAGCGACTTGGGAGTCGTTACAAATCTAAAGTTCTGATCCTCAAAAGTGGATACATATCGTGAATGATGAATTTAAATTCATAAATGACAATGAAGCTTGAGATCTTGTTCCATTACCTGAAGGCACAAAGTCCCTTGGTTGCAAATGGATATTTAAAACCAACAGGGATTCGTAGGGCAATGTAGAAAGATGTAAAGTTTGTCTTGTCGTTAAGAGTTTTACTCAAAAGGAAGGCACTGAGTATAAAGAGACTTTCTCTCCAGTTTTATCGAAACTCTTTTCGGATTATTCATTTTAACCTTGAGCTACACCAAATGGACAAAAGAACGACGTTTCTCAATGGTGACATTGATGAGACGATTTATATGGTGCAACCAGAACACTATACATTAGGTGATGCAAACAAAATGGTTTGCAAACTTAATAAGTCTATTTATGGTTTAAAGCAAGTATTCTTTCAATGGTATCACAAATTTCATCAAATTGTCATCTTGTTCGATTTTGAGGTGAATTTGGTAGATGACTATGTATACCATAAGTTCAGTGGGAGTAAATATATTTTCCTGATCTTGTATGTTGATGATATACTTATTTCCACTAATGATATGGACTTATTTATTGAGACCAAGAAATTTCTCTCAAACAAATTTAAGATGAAAGATCTTGGTGAAGCTCTTTTATATTTGGAATCCATATACTTTGAGATTGTTCTCAAAGTATTCTTCAATTATCTCAAAAGAATTATCTTGAAAAAGTTCTTAAAAGGTATGGCATGAGTGGGTGCAAGTCAGGAAATACCTCTTTCGTTAAAGGAGACAAGTTTAGCCTCAAACAGTGCCCTAAGAGCGATTTTGAACATAAGGAAATGCAGAAGATTCCATATGCCTCGATGTAGACACCCCGATTTTGAGGTAACCCGGAAATGAGTGTCCCTATGTTGCTTTGGATGCGATCAACCCCTAAACCGAGCCCCAAACCCATTAGCCAGAGCCCAAATCAGACATCTGTAAGCAGGGCTGGCTCACCAACTTGGCGCACCAAGCTGGCGCACCAAGTTGGCGCACTAAACAGGCGCCCAGCCGTTTCCAGACCGTGGCTGTTGACCTTCCACCTTCCGGGCTGTTACTCTTGCAAACGAATGTGCCAACGAATATTCGAGGCTTT
>JAMKQA010051525.1:0-22374 GCA_024699735.1 Posidonia australis | reverse complement strand
TTTGGTCACTCATGCGTTTTCCTTGTGGTTTTGTTCGCAGGTGCAGGCATGCAATTGGTTTAGCGTAGTGCATATAGTCTGGAGTCTGCTAGCCGCACGCACAGGTTCCTGGTGGTTAGATATTTTACTGTTTAGCTTTAGTTTTCCCGTAATTTAATTTGTTTAAATTATTGTGGAAATTTTGGGGCGTGACAACATGGTCAAACTGTAAATGGACTATAGAGAAAATCTACTATAACAAATCATGCATTTAGGTTATCATATGCATCCATAAAATCCTGTATAATATACTAAATTCAAGATTTTGAAGCCATTTATCCAACACATCAAAAATAATTGAAAGCCTTTATCCATAACTCAAGATATAAACAAAATAAGACAACAACATCCAATAGTAAACTGAGTTGCAGCAAGCATACATAATGAAGAACCAACCAAATTTACATTAATCCAACCACTAAAATCAAAATCTTACTCTCATATTTGAGTACCCATAATAAATCCATCTTGCAACTATGAATTAAAGATTAAATCCTTAATTCATGCTCTCTACAATGGTAAGTATCTTAAGTCCAAAGTACATGAACCCAAAACGTCACTATCCGTCCAAGCCTGCTGAAGCTCCAACCACCACACAAAACCTTCAACCAACAGAGTTATTCCATAGCTGAACCTCATCTTCGATGACCACCAAGGCTTCCCAACAACAACTACATTCCAAACAACACCACAAATTAGCAACATGCAAGGCAAGGAGGAGGAGAAACCAACTTGCAACCACTATTTACCTCCTCCTCAACACTACCTTTAGTAACCTAAATAGGCTAAAACCATCACCTGAGCTCCTTGGAGCACTAAAGAGTAGGGGTGCAAATGAATAAGATGTATTCATAAAATATTTGTATCTATATTAGTTTATGAGTAGATACGGATATCCTTATTTGCATAGGAGCGGATGCAGATACGGATATGGATATGGTTTTTTGAATTTGGGTGGATATGAATATGGATACGTCTTTTGAATTTTCAGTCGATATGGAAACAGATAATTTATCGATATCCATATATATATATCTTAACATCTAATCATTAGATTAAAAATCTAAATCACTAGATATGATTAAAACTATTTAAAATACTTGGATATAAGAAATTAAGTGATTTTGAAATTCTTAAGTACTAAATTTAACATGTACTTGTTATAATTTATTATAGGTCATAAAGAATCATTGAATTTGTATATGAACAAATCTATATGTTATGAGTTTCTAAATGATATGGATTTTTGTGTGTACTTAATCTAGATGATATATATTAAGATCCATGGATTACATTTTGATTTTGAAACTTATGACTTAGAGATCTAGTGATTTTTACTTTAAAATCGTTGAATTTGTATATAAATAGATATTTATATTAGGAATTTCTAAATAAGATAGATTTTAGTATGTATCTAATCTAGATAATGCAGATTAAGATCCATAGATTACATTTTGTCAAATTATTTTTCTAGTTTAAAAAGATTTTACTTTGTCATTTATAGGATTTTACTAACTTTAATTAACAAAATATGTTGTAAAATGTGATAGGTTTTAATTAATCATTAATTAATTATACATCTATAATAGTGAAATATTAAGATTTGGAGTCATAACTTCATCTTTTTTTGGAAATGATAAGTCTAACCTATCCTTATGTCTAATTTATTTTTAATTTTGATATATATTGTTTTTATTTCATGTATTTTAAATAACTTAAAATATATAAATGTATGAAAATCTTATTAATGGTTTGATTAATTATATAATGTATATATCGTCATATCTGTTTTTATATTCGACTTTATTTGTATTTGATTTTCTTTAATTTTTGTTCCGTATCTGTATCTATTTTTTAAGGATACGAATATGTAATTTTCCTATTTGTATCATATCCATATCCATATCCACATTTCAAAATTGGATACAGTTATGATAACGCCCATATTCATATCGTATCTGATCTGTTTGCGCCCATACTGAAAAGTCTCACTAGTACCTCCACATAGGTATGCAAGGTCATGCATAGTTGCAACAACCACCAAAAACCAAGCTTCACCTCTCTTCAACACAAAAACTTCTCCTTGTCTTCCTCAAATGGAGAACGCCCTCCTCCACTCATTTTATTCTCTCATCCTCCTTCCTATCTAAATCTACTGGTGGAGAGGAGAAATGTAACACCCGTAAAATTTATTTTCTAAATATTTACATTTTTAATGAATTTTTCTTAGACAGATGTTACTGTTTCGAGGTCCGTTTGTGTGGTTTTGTGTTTTGGGCTTGGGCTTCGTGGATAGGCTTCTGATTGGGTGTCCTTGTGCGTGGTTTGGCACTGTGCGTGTGGGGCCCAGGTGTGGGTCCATGTGGGGCCTACGTTCGAGGGCCAGTGGTTGTGACTAGTGGTTGGGCAGTGGCCGTTGAGCTCGTGCACGGTGCCGGTGGTTGTGACGCGTGGGTGAGCACGTTTCCAGCTACTGTGTGCGTAGGGCTTTATAAGCCGCCCGCGCCGCACTCCTTCTTCCTTCTTCTCCTCTTTCTCGGGCGCACACTTCTCTTTCCCTTCCTTTCCCTTCCTCCTCACTCTTCTTCCTTCCCCACCCCTTCCTTCCTCACTCGTCACCCCGTCTTCCCCTGTTTCCCCTGTTTCGTGCACTGATGGAGAGAGAGTGAGAGAGAGAAGTGAGAGAGGCGGAGGCTCCACAAGGCTTGGCGTTGGCGTAGCGGGTGCCCTAGAGGTCGAGGAAGCTCCAGTGAACGTCGTGGTCGCTGGTGGCACTGGTGATTGGTCGGAGGAGCGCCAAAGAGTGTTTCTCAAGTACGCACTTCCAAACCTTGTAATAGATAGCATAAAATTGGTTGAAATTGATAGGATTGCATGAAATCTAGGTAAATTAACATTCCTAGAATCTATTGTGAATTTACGAGAATTTATTGTATATTTATGGGTATTTATGCTGATGGTTGAGTTTTGGGTCATTTTGACCATTATGCCTTTGCGATTTTATATCTTAATGCATGGTGTATGGTTTTTGGTTTTGTTTGTGTAGATTTGGAGTAGACTCGAGGGTCTACATCTTATGTTTTATGTGTGATTTTTTGGTGGTTATTTTGGGGGTTCGATCTTAGCTCCCACTTTAGGCAATTTTGAATGTTGAGTTTTGGACTATTTTCTAGGATCGTAGAATTCGACATATCGAAGTGGAAATGGCATACCGAATCAGTGAATTTCGGTATACTGAATCTGTTCGGCATGTTGTTTTCTGATAGTATTGGTCCTCTAGTTGATTCAGCCTGTCGAATTCTTCCGATTGACCGATTCAGTGAATTTCGACATACCAGAGACAGAATGGCATGCTGAATTAGTGGATTTTGGCATACCAAACCTGTTTTCATCATGTCGAATTAGGATCCAAATGCTTTTATAAAATGAGATTTCCGAGGATTTTCTGGATTGGCTTATTTTGCCCATTTGATATGGGATCGTGGGCCATTAGTGGTAGTCCCATAGGACACCTGATGTGCCGCTTTGCTGAGGTTTTGAAAGAATTTCCAAAGATATGAAAATGGTTTGAAAATAATTTCAAAAGAGATGGTTGGCTCAATTTGGAAACTATTTTCCTAGTTTTCTATGTGCGAGCCAAGACAGTGTGGGACTGTTTCGTCCAGACCAGGAGATGTGACGACATTCTCGGGTGGTCGGGTGCGACTCTCTAGTCGAAGTTGGGGGTCGAGATACCTGAGGTTGAGGGGCGTCAGGTCCTAGTGGTATGAGACTCCTTGACTGTTGTCTCGATGCGAGGGTTGTGGTCCAAGGGTTGAAGTGTCTTGTGGCATAACGGAGAGGTATGATACTCCTACTGTTGTTGTGAACACTGAGGCTCGAATGTTGTAGGGTGTGGAGGTATGATACTCCCTTCTAAGCACCGTGTGTGGAGGACGCCGTAAGGAGGCGTACCCTGTGGTGGCCAGTGCAGGTGAGACATGTGTCCCGTAGCTGGTAGCGTCTTAAGAGACCAGATAGCCTTCTCAGGGAGGGGTTGGCTTTGTAGGGTTCACCAAAGAGGAGGAATCGCAGGACGGTGAATGCTCCTACACAGGGTGGCCATCACCGTGGCAGTGTAGAATACCGTAGTCACTCCTCGACAGACTGCATATGGCTAGAGTTTTGTTGCCTGGCACCGGACTTTCCGATTCACTGTGTGTGGTTTTGGCCGTTGAGGGCCTTTACTTGTGGTTTTGGGTTAGTAGAGCCTTAGTTGTGGTTTTGACCGGTGTGGGCCTGATTTGTGGGATTTCTGAGAAAATAGTTTGTAAAATAAATTTAAAAAGAAAATTAATTATGATTTGTTTTTCGGTGTTTTTCTTGGAGTGCGTACTTGGTGACTTCTGTCACTCATACGTTTCCTTGTGGTTTTGGTTTACAGGTGCAGACAAGCGGTTGTTGTAGCATAGTGCATATAGTCTAGAGTTTCTTAGCCACATACATCGGTTCCTGGTAGTTTGGTATTTTCTATTTAACTTTTATTTTCTTGTAATTTAAATTATTGTATAAAATATGAAACTTGACAAGAAAACGCCCCTTATAGAGCTTTCTATGTGTATGCATACCAAAACACAAGCTACTCACGAAGACACCTACTATTCATGATTTTACAAGGAATCCTAGTCTTTTTGTAAAGTACATATGCATCATTCTGATCGTCGAAAGAGAATGATCATGTTAGAACTATTTCAAGGGGAAAATAAATACATATTTATTAATGTCAAGTGTAAGCATCTTCTTGGGTCACGGGAGAGGCTCAAATTAGTTTGCATTTAATTCCATAATGTTAATCTTGCAGACAAATCTTGGCTGCATTCTATGTCTAATTCAAATGTTTGTGTAAGTTTTTCTCCTTGAGAAAGGAGGAGTTAGTTGTTAATGTGGAATATTTGTTGAATCTTAGACTCCTTAACTTTGTCATGTTGTTTGACACAAGAGTTACCACCAGCACCCTAGTCTGTTTGTGGCAATGTCATCAGTATGTAAAAATCAAGTGGTCTGTGCTAGCTAAAACAAAAATCATAATATCTTATAATACGATATTTCAAATAAATCCTAATGATTGGTCATTCCGTACACTAAAACCTGAAGCAAACAAGAGAGAATAGTAGAGAACCATTGTCCGTTTATGTTGAGCTAGTAAGCTGAAATTCCATATTTATGAGGGATTCATCAACGATCAATCCTAGATTGTTGAAACAACCACCACTGCATTACAAATGCATGAATTTAGTTTAATAGTCATTATTTATTGTCCTCCACTTCTCTTAGGTTGATGCAAATTGATTTTCCATTGCATAGTTCATTACAAATCTTAGTGAGATGTTGAAACATGTTAGGGGATATTCTCAAGTCATCTCTTCTATTTCTTATTTACCAAGTGCATATGGGCTCTGGTATATCATCTTAGGATTTTATCCTTTCGCCGCTATCTAATTATCAACTTTCGTGTGGGAGGGTTTTATCCTTTCCCATAAGAGCTCTTATACCATTGTAAGCATATCCTTAGGTACTTACCCACTTATTACCAAGACAAGAAGTTCATTTTCTAAATCTTGGAATCAAACAAACGGCTCTTGTGTAGGATTTAACCATAAGCCATCTGAGTGCCCATTATTTCACTTCTCTACTGTTTCTTTTTTTTTTTTTTTGTTAACGGTTCAGGTGAATTTTTATGCATGTCTCAGGATTCGAATCTGGAACCTGTGGCGAGTTTAAAGTTCTACCAATCACTGTGACAATGAGACATTGTCTCCTTTCTCTACTGCTTCTGTTGGGCATACTTTAAGCACCATTTTTTACATTTGCTTCTGATCGAGTGCCCTTTAGTTAAGGTCTTAATCAATCTAGGAAGGAAACAGCAGGGCATCATCTTTTTCACTAGAGCATGGCCCCAAAACTGATTTGCTAAACTAATGCTTCCGATTTCAAAGACAACCACTTAGCTAAGCTCTTGACATTATTGAAGCCCTAAGGTTTTAATGTCATATTACCTCACTTGGGAGCTTGTATTCTGCATGATCTAGATTCAATTGGTCTATAATATCGTCAGACCTAACAATCTATTCTTAAATTGAGATTAATATGGTAGTTGATTCTAATATTTATTTAATTAGTTCACTTATTTTTTTTATATGTGATTGCTTGTCTCAGACTTAATTTAATAACGTATTTAACTAAGTTGTATGACATGATTGTTCTTTTAATCTATTTTTGAATATAACATTCTGCTATTTTTCAACCCCTCTTTTCATCTCTTTTTTTTAATCTTGTACGTACGGTCTTGAGTTAAAGGCCCCATTAATCTTCCCATAAGAGCTCTTATACCATTGTAAGCATGTCCTTAGGTACTTACCCACTTATTACCAAGACAAGAAGTTCATTTTCTAAATCTTGGAATCAAACAAACGGCTCTTGTGTAGGATTTAACCATAAGCCATCTGAGTGCCCATTATTTCACTTCTCTACTGTTTCTTTTTTTTTTTTTTTTGTTAACGATTCAGGTAAATTTTTATGCATGTCTCAGGATTCGAATCTGGAACCTGTGACGAGTTTAAAGTTCTACCAATCACTGTGACAATGAGACATTGTCTCCTTTCTCTAATGCTTCTGTTGGGCATACTTTAAGCACCATTTTTTACATTTGCTTCTGCTCGAGTGCCCTTTAGTTAAGGTCTTAATCAATCTAGGAAGGAAACAGCAGGGCATCATCTTTTTCACTAGAGCATGGCCCCAAAACTGATTTGCTAAACTAATGCTTCCGATTTCAAAGACACCAAGGCTTCTTTATCAAGAAATGCTTGCCTGTCTCCATGGAAAAAGCCATGTTCCTTTTTCCTAATAATTTCATTGTCGCGCCTCTTCCCATCAATTGATGGATTCCACTACACAATGGAATGGCAGCAATTAAGCACATTTTGTTCATTCGGAACCTCGAATATAGAGACTAGAAATCAAAAAGGTTCATGTTGCAAAAAAACATCTCATCAGGCATCATCACTTTCAAGACAATAATGTCTTGTATCGAGAGAAAAGCTTCAACAAGCATTAAGACGATTAAGACATGCAGCACTAGAATACAATTAATGTGGTGGGGTGCGTGCATGATCTTGCTGCGTAAGCATATCAGGAAGCACATTGTCTTTCTACTGCCGACACCATAAATAAAGGTCTCTAATTAATCTAACCTGATTAACAAAAAGATGATGTGTTAGTTGATGTTGACCAAACCGATAATAAAAGAAGAGTATACCACCGTACACACGTAGAGAAAGAAATAGAGGCATAAGTCCCGGGCAGATGCCTGCAAGATAGCGTGCAAACAGAAGATACAGTATATTCGTAAATTATCTGTATCTATATTCATTTATGAATAGATACGGATATGGATATTCGTATATATATATAGAATTTTTTATATCTTAACATCTAACTATTAGATTAAAAATCTAAACCACTAGATATGATCAAAACTATTTGAAATGTTTGTATATAAAAGATCAAGTGATTTTGAAATTCTTAAGTATTAAATTTAACATATACTTATTATAGCTTATAAAGAACCATTGAATTTGATATGAATAGATATAGATGTTATGAGTTTCTAAATGATATAGATTTTGATGTGTACTTAATCTAGATGATATATATTAAGAGTTATAGCTTACATTTTAGTTTTGAAACTTATAACTTAGAGATCTAGTGATTCTTACTTTAAAACCGTTAAATTTATACATGAATAGATATGTATATTAGGAGTTTTTAAATGATGTAGATTTTGATATGTATCTAATCCAAACCATGTAAATTAAGATCCATGAATTACATTTTGATTTTGTCAAATTATTTATCTACTTTACAAGGATTTTACTTTATCGCTTATAGGATTTTACTAACTTTAATTAACAAAATATGTTGTAAAATATGATAGCTTTTATTAATCATTAATTAATTATACATTCATAATGGTGGAATATTAAAATTTGGATTCATAACTTCGTCTCTTTCTGGAAAATGTAAGTCTAATCTATCATTGTGTTTAATTTATTTTTTTTGATATATATTATTTTTATTTCATATGTACAAAATAACTTAATATATAATTATATGGAAATCTTGTTAATTGTTTGATTAATTATGCAATGTGTATATCGCCATATCCGTTTTTATATCCGACTTTATCTATATCTGATCTCCTCTTATCCATTCCGTATCCGTTTTTTAAGGATATGGATATGTAATTTTCCTATTCGCATGATATTCGTATCTGTATCTGTATTTCGAAAACATATATGGATATGGTAACACCCATACTTGTACCGTATCCGATCCGTTTACACCCCTACTGCAAGATCATTTCCTTTAGGTAGTTAATCTTAATCATTGGATTTCTTAAGTTGAGATGAAGGGTTAAGTTAACATCGGAGACGATTCTATCTTTTTGCCACCATTGTCGTTGCTAATTCTTTCCTTTTGCCATCGAAGATATTCGCGTTGCTCCTGTTGCAAGGATCTGTCTAAGAAATTCATGAGAGGGATGTTATGGCAGCCATAGGCGACAGGTCCAACTACTTCTCCACCACCACTTCTATCGTCCCGTCCTGTGACCTCAACATCGTGTTGGGGGGAGAGGGAGCGAGAGGTGAGGTGAGAGATGGTGAAAGAAGAGTTCAACTGTGGCCTAAGCGAACTTCTAATTATGCTAGGACCAAAAAGTAGGTTGGGACTGGGGTGTGTTTTGTAGGCTGAAATTTTAAGCCCAAGAAAGCCCATGTCAGCTGCCCAACCCACACTTTTGTGGGCCGGATTAGGATGGTATTGGACGAGACTAGTAGCATTTTACAAGCTGACAAATTTGAGAAGGACCAGTTACATCCCGTGCTAGTGTTTCGATTGATGTATTGCAATACGATCAGTAAACGATCATAAGCTCTGGGAGAGCGATAAGAAAGTTCAAATGACAAGTTGCATGCTGTCTGTGCTTTTCGGCTTGGTTTGATACACTTAGGCCCAAGTGTACATTAAGCTCAACTTAACAGTCCTTCTTCTTCTTCTTCTTCTTCTTCTTCTTCTTCTTCGGTGTTGTTGTTGTTGTTGTTGTGGAAAAGAGAGTAGTGGGCTATCCAATTTAAGGTCATCAGGTCCAACGACATCGTAGACCGATGGTATGGAGGTGAGTTGAGATAGTTTATTTGTACGAGAGGTAGAGAGATGAAATATGTAATTAATAGAAAATCTAAGATGCCTTTTGCTCAACTAACATGAAAATATATTGTGCATCAAACGTGTATAGAGATAATAAACTCATATCCTTATTGATATTTATATGCATTTGTTTTTTAAGAAGATACAATGCAATGAATTTTTGAATTAATATTCTCGTTTAAACATCTATTTGTGTTGATACAATTGTTAAAATAAAATTTATGTCGATACCCTGGTTAGTTTTTACCTCAATGACGTCATATGTATCCATCGACACATCTAGAAAGATATGTTTGTCTTTAAAGAATTTATTTAAAAACCCTCATTGTTTTCATTTACCTTCTTAACAGATCTCCTCTACTTCTTCCTCCTTCCTCTTCTTGCTATATTCTTATTGTAGTAGTATGAGTTACTCAACCTCATCACTTGCCTCCAACCTTCTTCGTGAGGCCATGGCTCCACCTTCAACAAGTTTACTATAGCAACCATCCAAACAAGCAACGACCCAACGTCCCTTGACTCTTCTCGACGTAGGGCACCACAATATCAAGAAGCCTCAATGGAGAGATAGCAACAGCTCTCAATGGAGGAAGAAGAGGGAATGCTACATAAGGGATTATAACAACACTTCTATGTGGACGACTCTTCTCAAAGGAGCTAGGGACCATAACAATGGAGAGACTCCTCTTGATGGAGGTGGTGGTAGGTGAATTTTGGTGGAGGAAGAAGTGGGAAGTGGAGGTGACAAAAACTAGGTTTGGAGGAGTAGCTATAACTTGGATATATTAATCGAAGGGTAGGTTTGTCATTTCATGAGCCATTGGTTAGGTTTAATGTGCGTTGGGTTACAAAATGGTAGCCAAGGCAACAAAGATTGATTGCAGATGTATAGACAAATTAAAATGAGGATCGAGGGTATTGACATAATTTTTATTTTAGTAGGTGTATTGACATGTTTAAGTTGGATATTGCCACAAAGATCCAATAGAAATTATTAATCTATTATGGAATATTTGTAATTGCGATATGTATTTTCTTGTACTCATTGTATCCTTATGCTTGTCTATAAATAAGGAGGAGAGGTTGTTCCCTTCATATGCTTTTAAGGTTACTTTGTCTCTACGTTCTCTCCTCGTCTTCTAGTGTTTTCTCTGGTTATAACACATTGTCAACATGCTCTTGAAGTGAGAAGATTGATAGGTACTTATTCTCTTATGTTTGATAAGGTTTTAAAATCGTATCTCCATAAATGTCAGTTCTTTTTACATATTAATCAAAGAAAAACTATGATTTTACCCTTTTTTGTGCATGAAATCAGAGAAAATAAACTCTTGTGCTTTGTTCATATGATTTTTTTATCATTTGTTGGTCATTGTTGGTCTTTCTCCGGTCATTTCTGGCCTTTGCTGACCGTTTTTAGTATTTTTTAGTGGTTTTTGCCTTTTAGTGGCCATTGTCAATGGTCTTCCGACCTATACCAGTCGTTTCTAGCCATTATCAATTGTTTTTCAGCCATTTCTGGCCGTTTCTAGCCTTTGCCGGTGGTTGCAGCGGTCCCACCTCCTCTTGGGAGAAACTCATTAGGGGTTTTCTATCATTGTTATTGTATTTTGGTCCTTATAATATTAGTTTATTAATTCTAAGTCTTATATTTTTTTTTAGGAAAATATTTTTAGTTTCCAGAGTCAATAAATACACTATGAAGTTCTCTATTTGTTGCTTCAGAGTCCACCATAATTAATGAAAACTTTATGGAGTTTACATATTTTTGTTATAACCCTTGAAATTATGTAATTTTGCATAACAATACATCTATATTCAAAAATATAATGTAGTTCTAAACAAGAATAAACTTCTCATATTTATTTTAATTACATTTCAATTTTAAATCTTGTGCTTTGATGTTGATACATTTTTATAGCACATGTTTTATGGAAATTAAAGTTGAAATTTTGGGATTTATTATTTTGGAATGTTACTTTATCCATATAATTTTCATGGATTTTTCTGTTAAATGAATAAAAATTACAATACAAATTACATTTAAAGAAAAATCAGACTTACGTGCAACAATTTTTATCTTTTATGATATCCATGTTATTGTAAAACATGTTTTATTGCTTTTAACATGTTACAAAATTAATTAAGCACGATTAAATTTAGTTTTAAACATAATTAGTCTAATTTCTTTGAGATTATGAAGTACTATATAATGAATTCTTAATTATTGTATCCACGGGAGATTAAATTCTAGAATTGTCAAGATAATTTAATCTTTTATGATTATTGAATCATATTTTTACTACCACTTAATAGATTATGGCAAACTTAGCAAAACTTGAATTCGTTGCCCTTGACATTTCTGGAAACAAATATTTATCGTGGACATTAGATGTTGAAATTCATTTTAGCGCAAAGGCATTAGCTGAGACCATAGTGGAACCAAATAAATGCTTTGCCTAAGAGAAGGTTAAGGCAATAATTTTTATATGCGAACACTTTCATGAACACCTAAAAATGGAATACCTTACAGTAAAGGACTTAGCAATCCTTTGGAAGAAACTAAAGGAACGCTACGAGTACTAGAAAATTGTAATCCTTGCATAAGCTTGTTACGAACGCACTTCATAGACTTCTGGATTACAAGTCAGTTGCAGAATATAACTCACCCCTATATAAGATCACCTTGTAGTTGTATGGTGACAAGATTACCAACTTTGGCATGTTGGAAAAGACTTTCACTACTTTCTACAGATATAACCTCATTTTGATGCAACAATGTTTGGAGAGCACATTTGAGAAATATTGAGATCTTTTGTCTTGTTTGCTTATTGCTGAGCAAAATAGTGAACTTCTTCTAAAGAATCACAATACTTGTCCAATTAGATTTATTGCAATGCTTGAAGTATATGCAACATCATCCTAGAAAGTTGGAAAAAATTGGTATAGGAAGAACAAAAAATTTGGTTGAAACAAAAACTTTGTTGGCAACAAAAATTATGATAGATCCAATAGATCTCAATCCAAATACAAAGGCAAAGGCAAAGGCAAGGCAAAATTCAACAATAATTGGAGATGAAATAAAAATCAAAATGAATCATCTCATCAGCTCTAGAAGGACTATGAAGATAAATGCATCAAATGTGGCATGACTAGACATTGGTTTCACATTTGTCGTACATCATAATATTTTCAGAACCTCTACCAAGAAAGCTTGAAGTAAAAGGATAAAGCAATTATAATTCAGACTTATCATGCCATTCCTGAAGATCCAACTAATTTCACTACCGATGATTTCTCCATTGATGATCTACTTAACTATTAGACATTATTATCTGTGTTTGTTTTAGACCATGATGGATGTTTATGTTGTTTCTTTTTGTTCCAAACATTTGCATTCTTATTTAATGTCTTGAGCATGTCAAACAATGTTAATGTTCATTTCCTTTTTGGATATTTGTATTTATTAAAATAATTTCCTTATGATTGTTTCCATTATTTTATGATAGATGTTTAAATCTATTACATGCCTAGTAGATTACACTACTATGCACTCAATCCTTAAGGACATGACGTTCTTCAAGGACATTTCTCGTTTTAAAACTTTTGTGAACACAATATCTAGACCATCTAGAATAATAGAAAGGTCAGGTCAAGTAATTGCATTTTTTCCAAATAAAACCAAACTCTTCATCAAGGAAGCTTTATCCTCTCCAAAATTACAAAGAAACATGATTAGTTTCAGGGATATCCATGCTAACAAATATCACCTTGAAACAAGTGATAAAGATGGAAAAGAATCTCTTTTTATAACTTCTTGATCCCCAAAAGAGAAAATAGTTCTAGAAATTCTCTCAACATTTTTCTCTGGCCTTTATCACATCATAATTTATAACTTAGCGATACATACCTTTGTTGACTTGAAGTCTCATGACCATTTAATGCTTGTTTTATGGCATGATTGTCTTAGACATCTGGGATCAACTATGATGCGACAATAATAAGGAATACATATAGGCATTCCTTGGAGAGCTAGATGATCCTCCAACGTAATGATATCCCATACTCTGCTTGCTCAAAAGGTAAATTGATTACTAGACCATCATCACTTAAAGTTAACGTTGAATTCCCATCTTTCCTAGAGAGAATTCAAGAGGATATATGTGATCCTATTTACTCCCTCTAGTAGACCATTTACGTATTTCATGGTCCTCAATGATGCATTTTCAAGATGATCTCATATATGTTTTCTCTCGACCCATAATCTAGCATTTGCAAAATTACTAGCTCAAATTATAAGATTACAGGCTCATTTTCACGATTGCCCAATTAAGAAAATCTGACTAGATAATGTGGGGGAATTTACGTCTAAGTTATTCTTAGATTATTGTACTTTAATTGACATTGAAGTTGAACATCCTGTGGCCCATGTTCACACTCAAAATGGGTTGGCTAAGTCTATTATTAAAAGATTCCAACGGATCGCTCGCCTGCTTCTAATGAAATCCCAATTACTAGTAACAACATGAGGACATGCTATCTTGCACGTAGTATCCTTGATTTATCTTCGACTTATTGGGTCACAAACAATTTCACTGATGCAACTTGCTCATGGTTGACCCCAAACATTTTCTATTTCTGGATTTTCGATTGTGTCATTTATGTTCCAATTACACCACCATAAAGGCCAAAGATGGGTCCTCAATGCATGCTTGGCATCTATGTTGGATTTGATACTTGATTAATTATCAAATACATTGAACCCTTTACTGGAGATCTAATCAAGGCACATTTTGAAGACTACCAATTTGATGAGTCCTTTTCCCCAAAATGGGAGAAGTAAAAGTGTCACCTGGAGCATGACAATCAATGTAATACCCGTAAAATTTATTTTGTAATTATTTACATCGTAATGAATTTTATTCCTGAATGGGTGTTACTGTTCCGAGGCCCGTTGTGTGGTTTTGTGCTTTTGGGCTTGGGTCTCGTGGATCGGCTTCTATTTGCGTGTCCTTGTGCTTGGTTGGCACTGTGCGTGTGGGGCCCAGTGTGGCCCCATGTAGGGCCCACGTTCGTGGGCCAATGGTTGAGGCTAGCAGTTGATCTCTTGGTTGTGGTGAGTTGTTGGGTCCGTGTGGTGGTTGGCGAGGCTAGCAGCTGAGGGAAGTGTGGGTGTGCGTGTGGCTGACTGGTTGCATGCCCACGGCCACCTACTCTCTCTACGTGGCTTTAAGCCCAGACTCTCCGCCATGCACGACCTAAGCTTCTCTGTTCTTCCCCGCGCACTTCTCTCCGTCCCGAGCATACTTCCTTTCCCTCTCCCTCCATCTCACCACACCTCCTTTCCTGTCTCTCTCTTTCTCTCTCTCTCTCACTCTCCCACCCCTCTTTCTCTCCTCCTCGCAACCTCCTCTCTGCTCGGTGTGCTCGAGGGCTGGCAACGGTGTGTGGCGGCTTGTGGTGGTGTGTGGAGTGCCCTTGTGGTCGTGTGAGCCCCGGTGAGGGTCGTGGTCGCTGGAGTCGACTAGAGAATTGCTGGAGCGCATTTTCAGGTACGCATCTCCAATTCCTGTAATAGAGAGCATGAAAATGGTAGAAATTGATAGAGTTGCATGAAATCTAGGTAAATTTACATTCCTAGAATTTATTGTGATTTTATGAGAATTTATGGTGGATTTATGGGCATTTATGCCGATGGTTGCGTTTTGTATCCTTTTGACTCTTCTGTCTTTGCGATTTTATATCTTGATGCATGGTGAATGGATTTTAGTTTTGTTTGTTGGGATTTGGAGTAGACTCGAGGGTCTACATCTTATGTTTTATGCAAAGTTTTTGGTATTTGTTTAGGGGGTCCGATTGGAAGTCCCAGTTGGGGCGATTTTGGACTGTAGGGTTTGGGCCATTTTCTGCTTTTCGTAGAATTCGACATATCGAACCATTTCGGTATGCCGTTTTTCTGTCAGATTAGGTCCTCTGGTTGAAATTCAGTCATCTGATTTTGGACGGTCGCTCGAATCAGGAGATTTTGGTAGACCGAATCATTTTCGGTATACCGAATTTGACCTGAGTGTTGACCGTTGACCTGATTCAGTTGATCGATCTGGATCGACCTACTGAACCAGGGGTTTTTGGCATACCGAACTTGTTTTCGGCATGCCGAATCTGGGCCCAAATATGTTTGTAAAAATTTGATTTCCAAGGGTTTTCCGAATTGATTTGTTTTGTCCCATTTAGAGGGATTGTGTGCCATCAGTGGTGGTCTCCTGGGACCCTGGATGCGCCGTTTTGCCGAGGCTTTGAAAGAATTTTCAAAGATATGAAAATGATTTTGGAAAGTGGATTTCAAAGAAATAGTTGGTCTATTTTGAAAAATGTTTTCCTAGTTTTCTGTGTGCGGGCCGAGACAGTGTGAGACTGTGTCATCGGGACTAGGGAATGTGACAAAATTCTCGGGTGGTCGGGCGCGACTCCCTTGTTGAGGTTAGGGGCTGAGATACTTGAGGCTGAGGGGCGTCGGATCCTGGAGGTATGAGACTCCTTGACTATCGTTTCAAGACTAGGTTTGTGGTCCGCGGGTTGAGGTGTCTTGTGGCATGACGGGAAGGTATGATACTCTTGCTGTTGCTGTGAACACTGAGGCTCGGGTGTCGTCGGGTATGACACTCCCTCCTAAGCACCATGTGTAGAGGACGTCGTGAGGAGGTGGAACCTGTGGTAGCTAGTGCGAGTGAGACATGTGCCCCGTAGCTGGTAGCATCCTGAGAGACAGGACAGCCTTCCCAGGGAGGGGTTGGCTTTTGAGGGTTCTCTAGAGAGGGAGAATCGTTGGACGGTGAACGCTCCTGCATAGGGTGGTCGTCACCGTGGCAGTGTAAAACGTTATGGTCGCTCCTCGGCAGACTGCGTGTAGCCAGAGTTAGGTTGCCTAGCGTCGGGCTTCCCGACTCATTATGTGTGGTTTTGGCAATTGAGGTCCTTTTCTTGTGGTTTTGGGCTAGTAGAGCCCTGGTTGTGGTTTTGGCCGGTATGTGCTTGGTTTGTGAGGTTTTGAGAAAATGATTTGCGAAATGTATTTAAAAGAAAGGTAATTATGATTTTCTTTCCGTGGTTTTTGTGGGGTGCACACTGAGTGACTTTTGTCACTTATACGCTTTTCCTTATGTTTTTTGTTTGCAGGTGCAGGCATGCAAAGGGTTAGAATAATGCATATAGTCTGGAGTCTCCTAGCAGTACACATAGGTTCCTGGTAGTTAGATATTTACTGTTTCACTTATTTTTCCCGTAATTTAATTTGTTTTAAATTATTATGGAAAATAAGGGACGTTACAATCAATTATATGGGAAAATCCCCAACTATCACATTTTGATCTGCATAGAAAGCAATGTGAATAAAAAATCTAACAGATTTTACACTTCCAATCAGTTGCTCACCAATCACCAAATGCATTTACCGACAACCAGAAAATTATCAAATCCCACATCCCTATCAAAAATACACCAGCAAGGATTGTTGTCCTTGAAGGACAAAATGCAATCCTAGCAGTTAAAGTGTCTAGCCAACCTTTAAAATGTGATAGACTACTCGATGCAAAAGATAAAATTCCTATTATAAGAAAAGTACCTAACACTCCTGCAGAATTGTTACAAACCAGACAGAAAAAGAACTCATATCTAACCATTTCCCCCATATTGAACCTTTAGAAGAGGTGCCTCCTATAAATTTTGAGATATCAATAAATTACATACGTAGAAGGGAAGTGTTAGATAGAAATTAAATAATTATTGACAATATCGTTGCATATAAAATTGCTCTGTTTGTCACTAGTAGTGATAATGAAATAGAACCACAAATTGCCGTTGAATGCAGACAATAGAATGATTGGCCAATGTGGAAAGAAGAAATACAAGTTGACTTAGACTCACAAAATGCAAAATCTTTGGACCAATAGTCTAAACACCAAATGGTGTTACTCTTATCAGATATAAATGAGTGTTCGTTCATAAAAGAAATGAAAAGAATGAAATTATGTGCTAAAAAGCAAGACTTATAGCCCAAGGTTTTTATGGGGACATACTAGGAGTCGATTACGAGGAGACATACTCTCTAGTCATGGATGTGATTACCTTTAGATTCCTAATCATTCATGTAGCTTCCAAAAACCTAGATATGCATCTAATGGATGTGGTAACAACATATCTTTATGGGGACTTAGATAAAGAAATATACATAAAACTCTTCGATGGTTTTAAATTACTAGAGGAATCAATAAGTGAGTCTAGAAGCATTTACTCTATCAAACTACAAAGATCACTATTTGGATTAAAACAATCCAGATGCATGTGGTATAATAGATTAAATGAATACCTCCAGAAGTAAGTATTCCAAAATAATGAAATTTACCCATGCAAATACATATGAGCATCAAGTATTGGTTTGTACTAATAGCCATATATGTCGATGATCTGAATATAATTGGAAAGAATAATAAGACTGCTTCCCTACTAACTTCATAATTTGAGATGAAAGATCTCGGTAAAACTAAATTCTTAGTCTGCAAATGGAAAACTGACCACATGGTACACTAGTACATCAATCATCATAAACAAATAAAATCCTGAAGAATTTTTACGTGGAAATGTGTCATTCACTAAGCACACGCATGGTTGTTAGATCAGTAGATGTGAAGAAGGATCCCTTTTGTCCTCCGGAAGAGGGGGAGATTATCCTATGGCCTGAAGTCCCATATCTATGTGCAATTGGTGCACTCATATATCTGGCAAACTGTACATGACTTGACATTGTGTTTGCACTGAATTTACTAGTTAGATAAAGCTCCACTCTCATTGAATGACATTAGAAAAGAGTTAAGCATATATTACATTATGTCCAAGGGACAACCAAAATGAGAATAATTTATTCGAAAAGATCATCTTTACCACTTATCGGTTATTCAGATGCAGGATATTTGTCTGATAACAAAGGCAGATCACAAACAGAATACATTATCACATGTGGTAGTACATCTATCTCATGGAGATTAGTAAAACAAACAGCAGTAGCAACTTCATCCAACCATTCTGAAATAATTGCTACTCACGTGACAAGTTGAGAATGCTTCTGGCATAGTCAAGTTATACATAATATCTAAAGTGCAAGCACATCCAAAGAAGATCCAACAATAATATATGAGGACAACACTACATGCATAGCACAACTTCAAGGAGGCTGCATCAAAGGTGACAAGACAAAACACATCTTGTCGAAATTCTTCTATACACTTGAACTCGAAAAGAATGGTGAAATTGACGTCAAGCAAATCTGATCAAGTGAGAATGATACAGATCTATTCACAAAGGTTGCGTTTGTTTACAGTTCTGCACCGCTCTAGCCACTCCAACTCCGATGCAAAGCAATTTCTCTAGACAAATAGCCTCGCTCCCACTGGAAGAGAGCACTGGATGACACTCCAGTCACTATAAATGAAGAAGGATTTCTGGAGCAGGTATTCAAGCTTGCCAAGATGGAGTAGCTATTGTAGTTGTTCTTTATTAGCATGGAACAGTTTCTCTAGGAAATAAACACAACCAAAGTCACTCTCCATGACATTCAAGAAGCTAATCCAGAAGATAAGAATGAGGTGCCTTCAAAACCTTACTTCATAATTATTGTAATTTTAGTTTGTAAGTTTTCTACTATTTAGGAGAAGACAATGAGAATTGTATTCTTTTTCCTTTGCTTCGGTTTTTTCCCACTGGGTTTTTTCATAAGTAAGGTTTTAACGAGGCATATCTCATTTTCTTTAGATCTTAAAGTATCCACCCCATATTTCATTCAAATCCTAAAGCAATCAGAAGTATTTATTTTCTTATCCTTATTTTTTAGTTATAAGCAAATAAAGAGGGGGGGAAGGGGGGGGGGGTGTGTTATAGAATATTTGTAATTGTATATGTATCTTCTTTTACCCAATGTGTAACACCACGCTACCTAGATTGCCACAGATGCAATACTAAGCTAAGTCTGAGTCTGCTAAACTAAATATAAAATTAAATAAATACAAACTAATACCCAGACCTGTGTGCGGCTAGTGGCTTCCAAACACTCAATGCACAGGAACTGATTGCACTCCTATTATGCACCTGAAAATCAAACAATTAAAATGTATGAGTGACTTCTAAGTCACCCAGTACGCGCCTCAACAAAAACTGTGGAAAAACCAATTACAATTCCTAATCTAGTTCATAAGACAATACTTTGGTTATTTATTTTGAAAAGTTTATCTGAAAGCCTCAACTCTGGTTCTTACAAAACCAAGGTTCAGATTAAAATTTTGGGAAATCCTTTTTTGAGAATTCTTGTCAAAACATGCTCTTTCAAAACTTTTCTTTCTCTTAATTTTCTAAAAACCATGCTCTACTCTATGTTTCTGGAAAACTACTCTGAGACTAGATTCTTGCCAAAATCCCAAATTTCTAAATCTTTACTAAAGACAAAAGCCTAGTTGTCGCTAGCCCTAAAATACTGATATCATCTTGGCTAGAATCTGGCTAAAACTTAGAAGCCAAAACCAAGCTCAATTCTAACCTCAAAACTGAATCTGAATCTGAAATCTGAAAAATCTCTTTTCTGGTATGACCTTGATCAGGGGTGATCTAGCCACAATCGGAGAAAGAGGCACCAACTTCAATCTCCTACACTGCCACGGTGAACGTCCTTGTGCAGGGCATACCACCGTCTTGGTCAATGGGCCTCATTATTTCTTTTCTCTTTTCTATTCTCATTGCACGGGGATACATCTCCTCATGACGTCCCTCTAATCTATTTTGGTGTTGCAAGCTTTGGTGACTTTGCTCGACCCATCACGAGCTCTCGAGTTATCCTACTCGGCCTAATACAAGCTCTCGAGCTACCTCAATTAGTTTACCTAACACCACTTGCCTAACTGAGCACATGGTCCAGCTAACACTAGCTCTTTGGCTCCCAATTTCTTTCACCTAGGGCCAACTCAAAATTCTGAAATCTCTTTTTTAAAACATGCTTTTCATTTCTTAAAATTCTTTTTTGAAACTCTTTTATTACAAAAATCTTTCTGTAAACTATTCTTTTTATTCTGAAATATCTTTTCAATAAATCTCTGAAAAATTTCTCACTAACAATATGCCAAGAAATTCATAATCAGGCATTCAAGAAGTTTCATGCAAAATCTCAAAGATTAACCAAGGGGTCTGATTCAATAGATTGAAATATTCCAGTATGCCGAAGTGCCCCAAAACCACAATAGTCTAGGGCTCTAATTTGGTAGAACTAACTTCATTCGGTATTCCGAAAATCTTTGATTCAGCATACCAGACGATTTCGATATGTTGATCTGATAGATACTAATAAATCTGACATTGATTCGGTAGACCGAACTTCATTCGATAAGCCTGTAACCATGCCGACGACAGCCTCGTACTTGGCGCAAGAAGCCAAATGCGCAAGGGTCGGCAAAGTCACAGCAAAATAATATAAATAATGATAAAAGTGCAGGAGTCACCACCTAGTCTATTTAAAAACGGGAGATGAGGAAAACCGTTTTAAAACATTAAAACTATGCCATAAAACCAATGGAAAAGGTCAACATGAACCAGAAAATGGGCAAGGATCCCAGTTACGCACGAGGAAGGTATTAGGCACCCTCGTGTGCACGAAAAATCAATCTTTCATGGGTTTTTCGTTTACTTATATGAAATGTTGGCTTTTCAGCCTGTTTCTGTACGCCCAAGGGCGATATGCCATGCAATGCTACATGCAAGTGGTGCCTTATGCTAACATGGGTAGAGAGACTGTAGGATGTGTCCTAATGCTCAGAAAGGTCACCCAAGTGGTGGATCAAGCATCGGTACAAAGATATTGCACGAATATGACCAAAGATCCAACAACCCCGAGGGGCTAACGTCCTCGCTTTGTTATATGCAAAATCTATGCTACCATGCATAAAAATGGATGAAAACAAACTGGAGTCATCCTGATATGTCCAAGAAGACACCCAAAGAAAACCAAACGCAAAACAAATCGGAAACCATGCGAAACATCATGCCAAAAACCACCATGTGTAGTGGAAAATAGGCTGGTGCGCCACCTATGTGCTCTACTGAGGTGTGCCAGTGAAGTTATATAAAATCTGGTAAATATGCATAAAATCATCTGAGAACACATCAAGAATATCTGAAACTCCCGATCACATATGAGTGGGTCCTCCCCTCTCCCGTAGGGTCATAAAGGAAAGGGGAAACCCAAGAAAATATGATATGGGTCTTGTGCTCAAGGGCAATATGCCTCACACAAGACCACATAACCCCCATACTAAATGAAACTAGTGAGTTTCAGCCAAGCTTCTCGGTTCTGGATCATGGACTGTTGCATAAAAACTCTCCAAACAAGAGTCCATGGGGCAACTAGTTCACCAGACCCCAGTAACAGGCTGACTATGCTAAATGCAAAACTAAAACAAACAGTACTATCACATGTTGAAATCGTGCACACAAGAACGTGACATATCAGGGATAAAACATCATGAAAACGAAAGTCCAAGACAATTGGAATAGCATGCAAATTATGATGCAAAGTTGGCTGCCTGCACCTTGTGACCAGGCAGGTGTGCCAGCTTGGTGCGCTGGATGGTGCGCCAGCTAGGTGCGCCCACTTGGTGCACCGGGTTGGTGTGCCCTAAATACTCTGTTTCAGACTGCAATCTGATTTCAGAGTTAGGACTAAATGCATGCAACTGAATAGGTTACTAACCACCCAAACCATTTATCTAGATGCTAGATAACTTAAATATGATAAAGATACAAGCATGAAAACCCTTTTATCACTCTCTCCTCAAGTTATGCATACTCATGGATTACAAGGGCTGTAACTACTATTGATGATTTTATGGGTTGTGCAGTGATTTAGTTGGCTTACTGTAACATCAGGGCCTGATTATCCATTTTTATAATAAACCATGTATTATTTGTAATATTGTGTTTAATGGTTTATTAATGGATAATCTGTTGTTTCTTGGTTGTGTGTGGTTGTGAGTGGTTTTCTGTGCATCAGGTTGTGAT
>JAMKQA010051524.1:0-14787 GCA_024699735.1 Posidonia australis | reverse complement strand
TTTGATTAGGGTTTTTGTTGGATTTTTAAGTGGAATCTTAGGTGGATTTTAGCTGAATTATGTGTTTTACTTGTTTTTTAGTGGATTTTAAGTTGGATTAAGTGTTTTATTTGTTTTTCAGTGGATTTTAATGGGGTAGTGTTTTACTGAGTCAGGTGGGCTAGTGTGGGTCTGATTGGGACCTGTATGGACTAGGATTTTGGTGGTTGTGACCAGAGCATCAACCGGAGGAGCCTGCTGCCAAATGACCTCAAAATCGGGGTATCTACACTATCCAACAACTCTCTGTCCAGTCAGCGGAAGTTTACAGCTTTAGGCCAGTCTCTCTAGCTCTTACAATATCATTGTGTTGTATCTTTTATCTGTCTGCTTTGATTTTGCTAAGTTCTATTGAATGAAGCGAATTTGAGATTTGTTTCTAAAACAATGTTTTGAGCATGTCTTGTTGGAGATCATTTGCCCTTCTGAGGAGTCTCGAGCCAAGGAAAGCTGAAATGCCTTACAAATCATGGGTTTCCCTACGATGGTTGTGCCCACACACTGCTCAGATGTTCTCCATGGATCATGTAGATAACAAAAAGCGATCGCGACAAGCTACGGATTTGGGGGATCTCTTCGAAGCTTTTGGATATCGCGAAGGTGGAGGTTTCTCGATTCTTCCTGTGTGTAGCTGCCCGATTTTGGAAGCTAGCTCATCATGTATTCCGCTTTGGGAGAATCGAATTGACCCCAACCTTGGAGGAGGTCCACAAAATATGTTGTCTACAGAGGTTCCTGGGACCCACTATGTTTATGCAGCGCGACAAGTATTCTTCAGTATTGAGTGAGCTAATTGGCCTATCAACTAGTGATTATGGTCGTTAGCTCATTTGTACAGACGGACTTTCTCCCATGCTGAAGCTAGCTTACTTTGACAAGGTGGTTGGAATGTGCGCCTCCCTAGGTGACGAGCTTTGGTTAAAGGTTTTGTTGTCTGCTTCCTGAGAGAATTGATTTTCAGCCATGGCCGGATGGTTGTAAACATTTAAGTCACTGAGATCGCTTCGGCAGTTGTTACCAGACAAATAGATCTAGGCCTAGTCATCTTGGAAGAAACTTACCGAGCTCTGGACTGATCACTGCCGACACTTTTATGGCTGTGGAGCTTTTGTACAGGTATGGTTGGTTGCACATCTGGGTGTAGAAGTCTTACGGTCACAACGATCAACCTTTGAATCCTACTGTCAAAGTGGCCATGCGCGCACGCTCACCTCAGTTCAAAAGGAGTACGAGCGTTTAGAAAGCTTGACAGAACAAAAAATCATCTGGCGCATTATTCCTTCGACTTCTCATAATTTTGAGGCCTTCTTCAACACAGTCGACATGCGGCTTATCATCCTACCAGGGTTGACTGGTGGAGTGGAATACCACCCAATATGTGTGATGCGACAATTCGGTTATCAGCAGGATTCTTTTGTCCAGGGGCAAATGCTAGCGCGATTCCAAGAATACCCTTTGGGCTCCTACGCTATAACTAAGGAGCTATCTCGCCTGCTCAATGGCTCCGTACAATCGAGGGATCTTACAGTCATAGAAGGGAAGAGTTGCACAGCAGATTATGAAGTCGAAGTCGAAGAGACCTGGCCAATCTATAGCGCTGCCCCAAGCCGTACGCTCTTTGCCAAAGCCTCGGGCTCTAAAAGATCCAGAGATGACGCAGATTCTTAGCATCCATGTCATGTTACTGGTTCTTTGCAAATTGAAATACATGTAATCATTCCATTGACTCTGATAATAAAATTCATCAGAACGTTTCTTGCCAGCTTGTTTGGTTGCTTGTATTTGATGTAGAATAGACGATTGCAATAGTATGTCCCCGACTGTTCGAGATTCTGCCTTCTATTGCCTGCTAACTTGGCACTAGGAATTCCCCTCTTGATTAGTATGTCCGAAACTTACCATTTCCCCTCTTGGTCGGTAAGTCTGAAACTTACCATTCTCCCTCTTGGTCAGTAAGTCTGAAACTTACCAATTTCCCTCTCGTCGGTAAGTCCAAAACTTACCAATTTCCCTCTGATCGGTAAGTCCGAAACTTACCATTCTCCTTCTTGGTCGGTAAGTCCGAAACTAACCATTTTTCCTCTTGGTCGGTAAGTCCAAAACTTACCAATTTTTCTTTGGTCGGTAAGTCTGAAACTTACCATTCTCCCTCTTACTCGATAAGTCCAAAACTTACCATTCTCCCCTTTGGTCGCTAAGTCCAAAACTTACCATTCTCCCACTTGGTCAATAAGTCTGAAACTTACCATTCTCCTTTTTTGGTTGTTAAGTCCGAAACTTACCATTCTCTCTCTTGGTCAGTAAGTCCGAAACTTACCATTCTCCTTCATGGTCGGTAAGTCCGACACTTACCATTCTCCCTCTTCGTCGGTAAGTCCGAAACTTACCATTCTCTCCTTTTGGCTGGTAACTCTGAAACTTACCAATTCTCCCTCTGGTCGGTAAGTCCGAAACTTACCATTTTTCCTCTTGATCAGTAAGTCCGAAACTTACCAATTTCCCTCTGGTCGGTAAGTCCGAAACTTACCATTTTTCCTCTTGATCGGTAAGTCCGAAACTTACCAATTTCCCTCTAGTCGGTAAGTCCGAAACTTACCATTCTCCCCTTTTGGCTGGTAAGACCGAAACTTACCAATTCTCCCTTTGGTCGGTAAGTCCGAAACTTACCATTTTTGCTCTTGGTCGGTAAGTCCAAAACTTATCAATTTCCCTCTGGTCAATAAGTCCAAAACTTACCATTCTCCCCTTTTGGCTGGTAAGTCCGAAACTTATCATTCTCCCTCTTGGTCGGTAAGTCTGAAACTTACCATTCTCCCTTTTTGGCTGGTAAGTCTGAAACTTACCATTCCCCCCTTTTGGCTGGTAAGTCCGAAACTTACCATTCTCCCGTTGGTCGGTAAGTCCGAAACTTACCATTCCCCTTTTTTGGTCGGTAAGTCCGAAACATACCATTCCTCCCTCTTAGTTGGTAAGTCCGAAACTTACCAATCTCCCTTTTGACCGTTAAGTCTGAAACTTACCATTTTCCCTCTTGGTCGGTAAGTCTAAAACTTACCATTCTACCCTTTTGACTGGTAAGTCCGAAACTTACCATTCCTCCCATTTAGTCGGTAAGTCCGAAACTTACCATTCTCCCGTTGGTCGGTAAGTCCGAAACTTACCATTCTCCCGTTGGTCGGTAAGTTCGAAACATACCATTCTCCCATTGGTCGGTAAGTTCGAAACATACCATTCCCCCGTTTTGGTCGGTAAGTCCGAAACTTACCATTCTCCCATTGGTTGGTAAGTCTGAAACTTACCATTCCTCCCTTTTAGTCGGTAAGTCCGAAACTTACCAATTCCCCCTTTGGTTGGTAGGTCCGAAACTTACCACTTCCCCTTTTGGTCGGTAAGTCCGAAACTTACCATTTTCTCCTCTTGGTTGGTAGGTCCGAAACCTACCATGCCCCGTTGGATCCTTACTCAAAGAGTTTGGTATCAATGGTGCCCCATTTGTTTTGAGTTCCACTCCGAATGGATGGAATCAAAGCAAACTATTTGCCTCCTTCCTTTGGGCTGGTATCCCGAACTACCCGAGCAATCCTTGTGGTGCCTGATGGATTCCCCGCTCTCCTTGTTCCATCCCTCCTTTGGTTTCTCTATTTAGCTTCGGCTATGGCGACAGGACTTCTGGTGCATTCACTGACTAAAAGATTGGTTGCCGGTAACTAACTCTTTTTTGCGGCTTCAGGTGGGGTGTCTTTGTCAACCCTGAGCATCAGTCTCTGTCTCGTTCGTCCTCCGACCTCGCTCAGGGAGGGGCATCTGTAGACACCCCAGTTTTGCAGGTCTACATGCTGGAATTGTGGTAGCTGGGCTTTTAATCACAAATGAACTCAAACCCTGGTTTAGTCCTAGAGACAGAGAACGCCAAACCCAACAGTAAATGGTCTGAGCTGTGATCAGAGGCCATGCAGGCGCACCTATCTGGCGCACCAAACAGGCACACATATCTGGCGCACCAAACAGGCGCACCATGCAGTCGCACTAGACATATGCACCTAGCCGGTTCCCTCATCACAACCGTCGATCACTATCGGTGCTTGGGTAGGCAGTGGGGTGCACGGGGGACAGCAAGGTTGTTACAAGTGGTTAGTCTGTTAGGAGGCTTCTTAGTTTGTTACAAAGTTGGTTAGTTGTTAGGATTTTGTTGAGTTTGTTACAGGTTGTTACAGCCACCAAAGCTTCACCTATAAAAGGAGCAGCAGAGGCAGAGGTGAGGAGGTCTTCTTTTGGGGAGAGAAAAATAGAGAATTCCAGAGAGAGAGGGGGGCTCGCAGAGGTGAGAAGTGGAGAATTCAGGCCACTTCCGACGAGCTGTGGAAAAGACATGCATTGTCAAACTAGGTATGCCCTCCTCCAACCTCATTTAGCTTCGAATTCAGTTTCCTAGAGCTTCCTTAGTCTTTCTGGATTGTTTCCAATCAAGCCAGAGGCCTCCACTGGTCGGAATCGCTCCTTGGACCTCGCCGTCGTTGTTTTCTGATGATATAGGTGGGGGTGTTAGTCCAAGGTTTGTCCCTGATCCTAGAACCCTAGGTCTACCTCTTCTAGCCTACCTCTTGCTTTTTCGCCCCTCCAATTCCCATTCCGATCGCTGCGGAGGTTTCCACTAGAGGATCGTCGGAATCGCGACGTTCCACTATCGCCGAAGAAGATGATCGGAGCCAGAACAGGAATGCACACCTCTAGCCACTCCGCGCCGCTCTGAGCCTCCAGAAAGCTTCCATGGCATGCCCTCAGTACTTCGGAGCCTTCAGATCCACACCACGACCTTTGAAACACGCTCACGACCTCGCTCGCCGGAGGAAAAGACGTCGACGACAGGCGGAGCTCCTCTCCACGTCATCATCCCCCATACTCGCTACTAGAAGAAGAAAAAGGCTCCTCTCGATGCCCCAAAGCCTCCACGACCTCCAGATTGCCGCGCCGTAGCTCCAACAATCTCTCTTCTTCCCCCACGCCGTCGCCGGAGTGCCTCGACAGCAAGGTAGGTGGGAGGCCCACTCCCACCATTGGAACCTCGATCCAAGCCGTTGGATCTTCTCCCCTCCTCTTCTTCTTGCTTCCCATGGGGTCTGATCTCATATTAGACCACGGGGTAGCTTTCAGTGACCTCTCCAGCGGTCGTCGACGGTGGAGCTCCGTCGTCGACGGCCGCCACTACCTTTTCTTTTAAAAACAATTTAAAACTTTTTATTTTAATAAAATTCTGAAACTTTCTGTCTGTTGCATTTAAGTCTTTTTTTTATATTACAAATAGGTCCTTTTCTTACACTTAGGTCCTGAATCATTTTTCATAAATCGTTTGAATAAAGTTTTAACTGAAAATATTACATTATGCTCCCTGAACATTCAAAATAATGTTTTCTAGGTTTAAAAGTTTAGCAAAAACCCCTAAAGTATCTTTTTATGCATATTAATCCAATGTCTTTGCATTTAAGACCCTAAACTTCTCTGAAACCTTTCTGAATACCTATTTTGCTGGTTAATTTGCATTTAAATCCCTAAACCTCATTAAAATAACACAAAATGCATATTTTCTTTGGTTAATTTGCATTTTAGCCCCTGAACTTCTCTGAAATCATTCTGAATGCATATTTTGCTGAATAAATTGCATTTAAATCCCTGAACTTCACAAAAACTCTTCTGAATGCATTGTTTTTCAGGTTAAATTGCATTTTAGCCCCCATACTTCACAGATTTCACACTGAATGCCTGTTTTCTAGGGTAAATTTACTATTTTGCCCCTAGAACCTTCATCGATCCTTTTTCTTGCATATTTTACCCTAAATTTCTACGGAAATGCTTATAATGCATGTTTTAGTGGTAGAATTGCATTCTAACCCCTAGGAAACACCAATTTTGCTAGAAATGCACATATTTGCACAATTGACCCCAGATTTCTTCATAATTGCATAGAATGTGTTTTCCTATGTATTTTTGATGATCGGGGCTTCAGAATTTAAGTTTTATTTTAGAATTTGGGTTTTTTTGCATAAAGGCCCTTGGAATTTTTTTTTACACCCACACATGCATTTTGCACATCTTGTCGCACTTTTTCATGCAATTTTCTTGCCTTTTCTTCTTTACTTTGCGCACGCTTTTCCAACTCCTTTCGAGCTTGGTTTTCTCGCTGTCTCCTGGATTCTTTTCAATTTTCGCATCTTTGGATTTGATTTGGCTTTCCATCGTCCAAGGGTGTATAGTAAAAGGCTTATCACAGGCAACATTGTCCCGAATGAGGATTATTTTCCCATTTTGATTTTCTCGGATTTATCCAAAATTTCCGCTGGTTTGCGAGACGCTTTCCGAGAATTTCTCGATTTTCACCATTTTCCTCATCGCCCACGGGCGTACGGTAAAGCGACATTCTTAATGCCTACATTTGTCCCTCGGATTAACTTTTTCCCTTTATTTCATTTCTTCTCTTCGATTTGGCATGTTTTCAGTCATCTTTAGCATGAACATTTAGAATAAGCAAACACACATTTAATATACCATTGACAAGTAGGAAACCTAGAAAGACCGAGTTTTCTCGGACGCATGGGGGTGCCTAACCCCTTCCCCATGCGTAATCAGAGTCCTTATCCTTTCTCCAGCCTACATTCATTTGTGCATTATATCCATTAGGCATGGAGCATACATGTTTTTTGGCATCTTGTCTGCTTCATGGTTTTCCTATATGTTTGGTTTTCCTCGTCTTTCCATTAAAAGACTAGTTGGCGACTCCTTTCCTTATCCTTTCTCATCTTCCCTTGGTGTCACCAAGTCTAGTCTTCTTCTCCGGATTCACCATCTTCGACATAACCATATCGGGTCTCCTCGAGTGCTTCCACGCACCCGGTAGAGGAGAGTTGTGCAGGGTTCCACCGGCATGGTCACAATACCACAATGAGAGAGGGTTCGATGGTGTCCATAAGCTTCAGGAGTGATGCAACCTTAGGGAGGGCAATGCTTAAAGGCTCGACTAAAGGAGTATAGTGTCACCCAAGGCAATAAGGTTGTCTCTACCCTTGTTGTTGTCCTTGCCTTACCAGTGTTATAGGATACACCAATTCAATGGTGGTTGTGATGTGTGGAGTGCAAGGTGTCCTTGAAGCTAGTGCATACGCTACTTGATTCTAAGCTGGTAGGCTCACCACATTGACAGGCACAGCTAGAGATCCAATGTACGCAATGGCGTTCTTGGAAGAATCCCTCCTTTTGGAGTAATTGGCATTGAAACCTTTGTTGTTGTTGTTTTTGTTGTTGCTACTGGTGTTGGCGTTGTTGTAGAGGTAGTGGCTTGCTTTGCAAATGCGGTGAGTATGAGGAAGTTGCCGCTACATAATGAGCTCTCCACACGGGCACCAACTCGAATCAGGGATGCAAAAGTGGTGATAGGCTGAATGCTCAACAAAGCCCCGGTGGTTGGCTGTGTTCTATGAATGATTATTTCGATTGACTCCTCATCAGAGGGTCTATCGCAAACTTACGAAGCTAGGACATGCCAGTACTTGACATACTTCCCGAATGGCCCATGGGGCATCTATCTAATTGTGGCCAAGTCCTCACACTTGGGAATCATGTCCAGGTTGAAGGAGTATTGTTCCAAGACTGCCTGGATGAAGTCATTCCAAGTCTTAATTGCAACCAAGTCAAGAGAGGTAAACCATTTCAAGGAAAGACTAGTGAGACTCTTTGGGAATAGGCGAATGAGCAACCTCTCATCAGCCTGAAGCTGAGTGAGGTCTCCACAATACGCCCTTAGGTGGGAGATAGAGCAGCCTTTATCGTTGTACTTCTCAAAATCTGAGATGTGAAAATTTGGTAGGAGCGTTGCCTCTGGGAAGTAGTAGAGGTCCCAAAATTGGTAAGGCTGGCGGTCCCTGCCCTGTATTATGCATAATGCTCTTTCCAAATCACTCATTCTTTTGTGGAGAGCATCTAGGGTCGTTACTGTCAAAGATGATGCAGTTGGGGTGGGTCCTACATACACTGTATGGGTTGCACTAAGGTGCTCCTCTAAATCCACCATCTCGCCACCTAGTGTCATGGCTTGATGGCCAATGTACCCGTGCATGGGTG
The DNA here is from genome assembly GCA_024699735.1 of Posidonia australis. Taxonomy (NCBI): domain Eukaryota; kingdom Viridiplantae; phylum Streptophyta; class Magnoliopsida; order Alismatales; family Posidoniaceae; genus Posidonia; species Posidonia australis. Next base: position 6,639 of record JAMKQA010051524.1, on the reverse strand, counting down.
TGGAGTGTTGTGGCATGATTGCAGGAACCTATGTCTAATGCAAGGAAGAAGAATAGGTGGTATTTAGTGTTGTGTGAGGTGTTGAGTGTGGGAGCAGCAGTTGTTGCACCGATACGACTCCAGGCAATGAACTTGTAAGGCACTGTGCTCCAACTAGTCCAAAAGGCTGGCCACCAAAAGATGGAGTAGCATGCTATGGATAATGTAGTGAAGGTAAAGGTGGCAAAGTCGATGTCCCCAGTGTCAACACAATGAGAAGTTGTGGTGATGAAAAAGGTGGAGGTGTAATGGGTGCAGCTTGAAACATAGGAGTTAGTTGTAGAGGAACTTCAGGAATAGATAAGGTGGATGGGACCAAAGCAGGATCCAAGGAGAGGACCATGCACTATAACTTTTCGGCGAGGGCAAGGAGATGCTGAGCCAGCATGGCTGAAGACTCATCGATAATGGTACTGAGAGTTGGGATCGTGAATGGGATAGACGCGAAAGAATGTTGGAAACCAAACTAGCTGATAGGCAGAGAACCTATCAAAGAAGTTGTCGCAGTAGGTTGAAAGTCAAAAGCAATTAAGCCTTGAAGTGGATAGGATACTGGCATCTCTAGGGCTCATGTAGTGGTCACTGTGACTAATTCGGTGACGAGCTCTAAACCAATCAAGGTCGGCCAATGTTTCAAAACCAGAGGACAAGAAACCCCATGCACCTAAAAACAGTTGTCATGAGTTGAGGAGGAGGCAACTAAAGTCAAAACAAGGGAAGGAGAGACTGAAATAGCAATCCTATCTGGAGCAATAGAAGGATGGTACTCACCAACACGTTAGGCCATGGCTAACCGTGAGTGAGTGCAAATGGGACTACAATAGTAAACAGGAGGATGGAACCTACTACAAGCTATTGTTGAAAATGACAAATAACTTGGGAAAGGATGGTCGAGAAAGGCTATAGAAGAGAAATCGACTAAAGGATCACATGAGCTCCAACTAAGGAACTCACAGGCTCCTGCAACAAAGGCAGCAATGAGTGTCAAAACTTGAGGAAAAATGGGAAAGAACCCAATGCAAATGTTATTAAGGTGGCATGAATGGCATACGTGCACATGAATGCATCTAAGATATGCTCTTGCACCAACTAAGTGTGTTATAGTGTGACCATGCCAGCAGAATTGAGCTTCGATGCATTAGGAGAATGCACGAAGTATCGATAAAGTCATGGCAAAGATAGTGAATTCGAGGAAGGATACTTTTCTCGAAGACACTAAAACAAAGATAAAAAAAGGATAAGGAAAAGGGAGTTGCCATCTAATCTTTTTAAGACCGAAAAGGCAAGGAGAACCAGATGCATAAAAATGCAAGAAAAACAATATGAATGTGAATGAATGTGTGCATGCTCCATGCCTAATGAATGCAACACATTGGTCATGACGGGCCCAAGAAAGGGTAAAGACTCTTGCTACACATGGAGAAGGTTTTAAGCACCCCCATACACCTGAGAAATCGATCTTTCTTAGGCTATTCGCTCACTTACGTCGTTAATGATCATACATGCTTGCTAAGTCTAAATGGATGAATGCCACATGCCAATGTAAATGTGATGAAGGGGTGGAAAACGAAGCAGACTAATGCTCAACAGCGCTACACAAGTTCTAAACCAAGGCACTAATGTGTCAGTCAAAAGAATATTGAGTAGTAAGCATCATTGTCCTATGGATGAAGGTAGAAGTCAAAAAACACTAAGGAAATTGTGCAAGGCGAACAAAGAAATCAAAGGAAACATGTACGAATGCAAGTTGGGCAACAAATCGAGAGTGGATGTCAGGGAAACTCGAAAAACCATGCAATGTAGGAAAAAATGTGCATATATAGATAATAGGTGATAAGCATGCAAAGACATAAAGGCAAAATCAAAATAGAGAGAAACAAGGTGCTTAGCTGTACAGTCTGCTCTGAACCTATGGTTCACGCCACCTATTTTCACCGGCTAGATTCACCAAGATTAGCTGCTTAAAGAAGTCGCAACCTAAATGCACCATTGGGATTTGCTGCCAGAATTGCAGAACAGGACAGCGAACTCTCCATCACACCAGATCACAATGCAGCGATGTAATGTGCAATTAAAACACATTGGAAGCATGACGGGGTGCAAATAAACATGCTTGGATGCTAAAATGCAAGAATGTGTGCCTAGATTCTTCTCCTGACCTTTCATGCCATGAATGGGTTTTACCAGCATCTGAGCCTTGAGAGCTTAGTCCATTGACACCAGCGAGGCTCTCCAACACTTCTGGAGGTTAGGGAGGACACAGATGGATACAAGAATGATGATGGATGCGAGTGGATGCAGTAACAGTCCTCCACCTTCGTCACCGAACATTCACTAGAGATTGTGAGTTTGACCGACCATGCAGGCAGCTAGGGACTTCAAACAGATATCCAGGAAGGCAAGGTTAAGAGGAAGGAAGAGAAAGAGTACAGGAAGGGATTGTAAACAAACTCAAAGGCCTCTGACCATTCTTGAGCCATTCGAATCCACCATCGATGATGAGGATGTATGATGCATGATCGGCGATGAAAACACAGCAAGATCAACATGCATGATGCAAAAATGACAAAGACAAACCATCGCAAAGGCATTTAATCAAGTAATCCGGCTAGACAAGCAAGGGAACTTACCTGTGTCAGCTAACCGGTTGTCCTTCCCAACGTTGGATTGCAACGACTGATTCTTCAAGTCGTCTACTCGCAGATACAGCAAAGGCAATTGTGGAAGTGTTTTAGAGGTGTGGAGGACGACTGGACAGTGCGTGGAGGTGTTGTTTCCTGGCCTGCAGCTTGGATGGGATAGTGAGCTCAGAGGAAGCTCAGCCACGACTCAACGACTGGAAACATTGCTACTCAGCCAGAGTGGGTTTTCATCTCTACCCAAGGGCTTGGGACATTTGTGCTAGCTTGGGGTGGACGGACGTGACTGTTGGAGGATTGTAGTGGTTGTGTCGAAGCTGGAAAGGCAATTCAGTGGTGTAATGGTCGGAGTGGGCTGTATGGTGGCCGAAATTGGCCGGAACAATGGCTGAAACTAACTAGATTTTGGCTATGGTTACTCTAGGACGTGGTAATGGAGGCTGGTCATTGGGAGGTCCAAGAGAAAGAGCTACATGAGCTCGAGGAGGTCTTTTGTAGAAGGAAGAAGAAGTGTGGTTTGTTGGATTTGAAAGTTTGTTAATGATGAGGGGTTAGGATTAAACCAAGTGGATTGGATGGTGATTTGAATTCATAAAAGGGGCATGATGGTCCCAAGATATTGTGGTACACACTCAAATCCATGCCATCCAATGAGAGGAGGCGAATTGGTGGTCTACCAAGTGAAAAGACCAAATCACCCCTCTATCAATTAAGCAATGACCCAAGGGAATCACGCCACCTAACTGTGCCCCCTACCTGTGCCATAAATACGTGCCTTAACTATGCTCATCAATATGTGCCATAAACATACGCCTAGGCCAAGTTAGGGCTTTTCGATAGATTCTGGACTTGCTTCTTGGTTGTTGGACCATCAAACAGGCTTGGGCTTGGTGTTTAGGGAAGGTTTAAGGTATTGGGCTAGATTGGAGGTTTCAAGGTTGATTTGGAGTGGTTTTGGAACGGTTTTGGAGTGTGAAAAGGGCATTGGTATGGGAAGGTGCCTTGCTACCGCCAATGCGCTCCTAGATATCCGTCGACAAGTGGCTACCAAATTGGGGTATCTACATCTAGTAGGTTTGCTACTCTAGACCGTCTTTGGGGGATACAGGTCTCCAACTCAAGGTAGAAAGCAAGGTCCCTACTCTAAATCCTAGCCAAAGCATAGGTAGTGAATAGGTGGTGCGTTGGTGGCCTCAACTCCTACAGTAGTAAGAAATTGTACCTTCTACTAACATCGACACAACCCTGGATAAGGGGAGACAAACTGGCAACACATCCTACGCCGAGCCATAGAACAGATGACCAGAATTGTCCTTCTTGGACTTAGTAAGTGGACTCTGGAGAGGAGAAGATGCATGCTACTATATGATCAATCATGCGAGTATGCTTTGTGTTTTTTACTTACGTTTTGTTAAGTCAAGGAGAAAGCACGAATTTATCTCTAGTTGTGCCCTATTACCATTTTTTGTGTATTTGTATTTTTTAGATTAAACCGAGAGGGAAGGCAAACACATCTCTACTCTCTTAGGCACAATTGAAAAAAAACGAAAGGGAAAACAAGCAATGACCCAAGACACATAATCAAACATACAGCAAACAAAAGACATGATCATAGCTTGTGCAGGTGTCGTGTTGACATGATTATGTGAAAGAAAACAACTAATCGTAACAAAAGGCAAGTAATAGTAAATGTGCAAGTGTAATGGCATAGCAAGTGTGTGAAAGAAAGACAACCACCAATGCAAAAGGCATGTATTGTTGCAATAAGCAAGAAGTAAGGCAAAGACATAGCAATCATGACTAAGTAAGACAAGTCAAGTAAGCATGAAAAACCAAAGTGAGTAGGAAAACTATAGCAAAAGTTGGAGTCTAATATCCCTAGTGGAATTGCCAGTTCCTGTGACCACTCTGGCGGAACTGACTCGCGAGTTGGGTATGAAAATCAAACTCGTGAATCAATAAGGTCACGACGAAGAAGTGAATCTAGGGAAGAACACTTGACTCAAAAACACCCAAAATAGAGCAAAAACGTAGGATAAGGAAATTAAAATGGATTCACCACCTAGTCTATTGAAATCAAAAGACAAGGAAAACCAAAAAATAAGAAAAAACACGATAAAACGATATGAGAAATGCAAATGTAGAAACCCATGCCAATGGATGCGACATTTTGGTCATCGTGTGCCAAACAAAGGGTAAAGACTCCTATTATGTATAGGGAAGGTAATACACACCCCCATATGTCCGACGAATCGGTCTCCCTTGACTAAATCCGCTTACAAATGTGGCTAATATGGGCATTGAATGTTGGATAATGTACACCCTTAGGCAATATGCTAGATGCCATGCCATGATGTAGGAAACATGTATATGAGTTAAATCATAAGCAAGAAAAATAGAAGTGAATCAATCAAAAAAACCAAAAGAAGCTTTGTTACATGGTCTGAACCTAGATCCCTACGTCGATCCTTTGCACGAGATGATCGCACGGTATCGTCAAGTTAGACAATCGTGCTACCTATATCCGCTTAAAGGTCGCACTAGATGTTTCATAGTTACAGATAGCAACTTAATTGGCTAAACTGTTGCAAGAAATCGACAATAAAAACAATGCAGACGTTGGCAAAGCAAAAACACGTCGTAAAAAGCAACATGGATCAAACAACACTCAATGGGATGCATCGAATGATCTCATCCACCTCACTTTTGTCCCACCAGACTGAAATGGGTTCCCTAGTCATAGCAAGGACTGACAAGCTCTGGTTAGCGACAATGAGGCGAAGAGGTTGGAAGGATGACCATATCATGCTACAAGGATGCAATGCAAAGCGATAAAACCAAAACCATGGCCTCACCACACTCGACTCAATGTCTAGATTCTCACCCGCCATGGAGAGGATGATCGGCCAGCCATGCAAACCAGTGAAGATCGAGACGGCATCATGGTAAGTGTGGATGAGGAAGAGATTATGGAGACAAGCATGATTCGAGTTCAACAACCAAAGGCCTCACCCAATGCCACAAGCTTGTCGTAAATGCATGCAATGTGATAAGAAGAGAAAGCAGCTCCAGTAAACGTCGAGAATTCAAACCAGAGTGAAACAGATAGGATAAACCATACAAGAGCTAAATTATGTCAATGGATGAGTGGCTTACCTATAGTGTCTGATGGCACTATCATCCAGTGAGGCTTGATGCAGTTTCCTCTGAGATTGGTTCAATAGTGGTAGAGCTTCTAGGAGGCTGACGGTGACTAGTCGATGCTCCGATTGAAATGGGTGTCCACACACCTTATGGGACATGTGTTGGTGATGATAGGGTGATGCTTAATCGAAACATGCAAGAGGATGCTTCGGTCACTCTCAGGTTATGGGTTTGATGGCTACAGTGTGTTTACAAGGTTGTTAGGAGGCTGAGAGCACAAGGGTGAGAGAGCGAGAGAGCAAGAGTGCATCAGCCAGCGAGATCAAAGCTAAGAGCAGAGAGTCCAAAGAGCTTTCACATTGGCTAGGGAGGTCGTTATATAGGAGTGTAAGTCAAATGTCAGTCTTCGATGTTTAACAAACTTCAAATGAAAGGTTAAGATGGGTTCACAAGGGTATGATTGGCATTTAAGTGTTGAAATATGGGTATGATGGTCCGTTGAGATTAGGGAGTGTAGACACCCCAATTTTGAGCTCATTTGGCAGTAAGCTCCTCCGGTTGATGCTCTGGTCGCGACCACCAAAACCCTAGTCCATGTAGGTCCCAATCAGACCCACACTAGCCCACATGACCCAATAAAACACTAAAACCCATCCAAATCCAACAATTAATCCAGCTAAAATCCACTTAAATCAACTTAAAATTCAATAAAACCCTAATTAATCAAATTTTTAAATCCTAATCAAGTGAAAAGAAATTAAAATCCATTAAATAAGACAAAAACCCTAATTTAAGCTTAATTCAAATTAAATCACTT
>JAMKQA010051523.1:0-21339 GCA_024699735.1 Posidonia australis | reverse complement strand
CCCCCCCCCCCCCCCCCCCCCCCCCGGGGGTAAATGATAGCATTGCAGTACCTTTCCTAGCTAATTTCTAAGGAAGGGAACAATACACCCTTTGATTACTAACATGCTATTGAGTGTGCAGGTACCACTAGGTGTTAGTACATCAAGTCCCACCGTGTGCATAACATCTGTCCCACTGTGAGGCTACATAAAGTCCCATCGTGCACGTTAAAGTTCCAATCGAGCATTGCATCAAGTAATAGGTTGCCACCTTTGGAGTCTTGACTGTGTACACAGACACAACTTTGACAAAGAGGCAAAACCTTGATTTAGGAAAAGAAGGGTTCACTCCCTCACCTGGTTCATTATTCATAGAACTTCGTTACTTGCAAAATCGAGTTGTGGGACCACTGTCCTTTCCCAAGAGTATTGGTCACACTCGAGGACAGAAAACACTCGACCACAACAAATTACATTGTTGCAAGTTGCATATGTCTGTATGGCTAGGGACCACATATACCCCGTTGGCCTAACCTGTCATATGGACCATTCATTGCATTGTATGTTGATCTTGCAATTGCATTACTGTTTGCTTGAATCATTGTGACATCTGGGCCTGATTATCCATTTTCATTTATAAACCATGTAATTAATTGCAATATTGTATAAATGGTTTATTAATGGATAATCTGTTATTTCTTAGATGTGTGATTTTGTGGTTGGCTTCCTGTGCTCTTGTTTGGGATTTGGGACCAATGTGGAGTCCGATTTCAGGATGCATAGTCACCTCGGTTTGCATGCCCGTCTTTTCTATCTTTTCTTTCCTTCTTTTTCTCCTTTCTTTTTCCTTCCCTCTCACGAGCCCTCACCATTCCGTCTTCTTTTTCCACTTCTTCCACACCCGTGCCACCACCAGCCAGCGGCCCTTGCCTCGTCGTCATTTTCGACGTGATGGCCGGCCGACACGACGTGGAGGGAGGAGGGGATAAAGAGAAGCGGAGGAAAGAAAGGAGAGGAGAAGGTGATCAAGAGAGGAGAATAGAAGGAGGAGCGGCGCGCAACCGAGGAAGAGGTGGGAGTTGCTCGTGTTATCTGCTGACGGAGGAGGCTTCGTCGGGGCGTGAGGAGGCTCGCCGGAGTGCAGGAAGGTTAGTTGGGGCGCCATTAGAGGTATGCAACCCTTGTCCCTTCTCGTTTCCCTTGTGTTCAGATTAAGTGAGAAAATCTATGAAAATGACAAAAATGCATGTAAAATTGTAGAAAAATAAGGAAAATAATGAGAATGAGTTGTATTGCATGGAAATATAGAAATAATGCAGTTAGGATGAAAATATGAGGGATTGAATGTGATTTGGGGGTGTAAGCTACAGTAGGTTTCACTGAGCTCTTACCCTTTGTGATTTTCGTATGAATCACATAGTTGATGGATTGAGGAATGGATTGAGGGGTTTTGAAGTAGACTCAAGGGTTTACATCCCATGATTTTATGGTAATTTGTGATACGTGTTTGGGGGGTCCGATCGGGACTCCCATATTGGGCGATTTTCACCACTTGGAATAGGGTGTGCCCTGTCTGCGAGGAATTCGGTATGCCGAATTTATTTGGTATGCCGAAATCTTGACAGATTAAGCCAGGATTGTTGGTTTCAGTAGACCGAAATCTCTCGCTCGACCGAAACAGGGGGATTTTGTATACCAAAAATTTTCGGTATACCGAATCAAGGAATTTCGGCATACCGAACCTGGTTCCGGTCTGCCATTTTATCCCTAGCCCTGATATGTGCAGACATGAATTTAAATGAATGATAAATGGTTTTTAAAGGTATGTTGAGCATATGTAAGTGATGTTTTCCCCATGTAATGACATGGATGAATGTGGAACCCAAATAAATAAATTTGGACGTGGTTTTGGGTTTTGATCCCATAAATGAATAAAAAAGGATGATTTTGTGTGGTTTTGGGTTTTAGACCCTATAAATGAACAAAATGGCTGATTATGCGTGGTTTTTGGGCATGAGACCCAATTTATGATTTTAAGCTTGGTTTTCATGACTTGAGTTGGGACTCTAGTGGAGTGTCAATTGTTACAAGGAGACAGATTCCTGCAATGGAAAGAATGAAATGGGAAATGGTTTTGAAAAGAAAAGCTTAAAGAGTTTTGATAATGAAAAGCTAATAATGTGTTAAGGAACCACGGGGGTTGGTGTCAACAACGTGGTAGGAGTAAGAAGCTCCAATGAAATCAATTGTCAGACACGATTGTGGTTTCCAAGCTTGAGACGGTGTAGGCTGAGCTTTGGTCATTGGACCTAGTTGTTCTGGTCTTCGAGCTCGTGTGGGTATAGGCTGAGCGTAGGTTATTGAACCTAGTTGTTTGGGTCACTGAAGGTGTAAGCTGAGCCTGGGTCATTGGACCTAGTTGTTTAGATCATCGATGGGGCGTTAGACAAAGATGTATCCCCGTGCATACATGAAAAGAAATTGAGGCCAGTTGGCTAGGGCAGTGGCATCCTGCATGGAGAATTTCACTACGGTAGTGCAGGAAGGTAGGGGAAAGGATGTCCTCGCCTACTGCTTGTGTGCTTGGTTACCACTGATCAATGTAACAACAATAAAGAAAAGTGGAAATGAATAAGAAAGAATGTGATATGAGAAATGTGAAAGAAATATGGTTTGACTAGGATTGGACTTATGAAATAGTCCTAAAATCCTGAAATGGAATAATGATGGTGTTTTAACCAGTTACCAGCTAGTATTTATGATTTGGTTTTGAGCCCAAGAGGCATTGTGTTTTAGGCTGAATCTGACCAGAAATGTGAATTTGAAAGTATGGTTTTGGGATGAATTCCCAAGTATTGAAAAAGGCATATTTTTGAAAATGATTTCCAAAGGTTTTTAAAAGGAAATGAAAAATGTGTGTTTCTGAAAGAGAATGTGGTTTTGGAATGAATTTCCAAATGTTTTGAAATGGAAAGAAAGATGGGTTTTGAAAAAGAAAAATTTAGACTTGGGCTCAAGATCCCAAGTGATTTCAAACAGAATAAAAGTGAATGAGGTTTCAAATAAAAAGAAAAGGGGGATTTCCAAAAGAAAACCGACTTTGAAATCAAAAGCAAAGATTTAATGGTTGCCAAGATTTTGTGGTTTGTTGTGTTTGGGATGCGTACTGGGTGACTTAGATGTCACTCACGCGTGCTTGTTTGATTTTCAGGTGCAGTTGTTGCAATAGAGTTCCAGTGTAGGAGTCAGAGCTTCTAGCCGCACATTGAGATCCTGAAGGTGAACCTTAGTTACAATTATTTAATGTTTCTGCAATTAGTGTAATTATGCTTTTGATACTGCTATTTGGTAGCATGCCCAGCATTGGGGCGTTACAATCGTACATCCATGCATTGGAAATGGAGGCGCTAATGAAGCAATGTTCTTCAGGAGAGTTAGAAACCTTAGAACTATGATCCTTCCAGAACCAATTAAGTCCCACCTATCCTTTTGCTATTCCAATCCATGTAAGCTCTCAAATGAAAAGCCACAAACCCATTTTTATTTTTGATTAGTGCTAGGGTACTTGCCCCAAGATCATCCCCTTTTCACTCTTGGTCAGCACTAGGGTTATGCTCCACGACCATCCTTATTTTCTACTTCATTGAAGCATCATTCTCCATGGTTGATAGGTCTCGACAGTGGCTACGACACATAGCTCTGAAACTGACTTGACCCTTCCATGACTGAGTCTTCAATATGATGGCAATGTTAAATGAACCACTTGACTACAACACATAGCTCCGAAACGGAGTTTGTTCCCTCTTTTCTTCTTCCTTTGTTGGTCAAACTATGGCAGACCATTTGAGAGTGAGCTCCCCTTTTCTGGAAATGTTCAATGGGAATTTCGTTCTTACCTTGTATCCAATCTTATTCCAAGATCACCTCCAAGGAAGGATATCTGTAAATATCTCATTTTTACATTTCCCAGAGTCGTGTAGGATAAGAACTTTTGAGCCGCCCCAGATCACAAGATCAAGGATCTCTGACTTATTTTCCAAAAGTTTCATGATTTTTCTTAAAGACATTCTTGATTTTATTTGGTTCAAGGTTGTTAGCTGTGGTAGGGCTAACCCGCTCAAGTTGGTAGCAAGCTTGAGTTCCTTGAACGTTTTTGGTATGAGTCGTTAGCTGTGGTAGAACTAACGCTCTCATCTTACTCAAATTGGTGGCAGATTTTTACTCTAAGCTTAAAGAAAGTGTTTTTATGTTTTCATGCCATTTCTAAGTATTTTCTAGACTTTTAAGTAGTTTTAGTGGATTTAGCATAAAAGATAGGGGGTAGAATGCAAAAAGGCTAGGATGTTGCCAATGTGACAAGCGATAAGACTAGTTGCCAATCAGAAAGGTTACTAGACTCGTCTCCACACCAACAGGTGATGAAAATCCTAGAATTCTTTCTCAGGATAATTTGTTATCCTAGGTTTTTATATAATATATGGGACATTTATAAATATTATCATGATTTTTTCCATAATTATTATAATTTCTTGGATTTTCTATGTGCTTGAATAATTATTTAATATCATATAAATCCTTATCAATTCCAGAATATTCTAGAAATTTTTTAAAAAATGGGTGACGTCAAGATTAATATCATATTTTTTTTCATGATTTAAAACTCGATATGATATTAACTATGCCTTTTTAAATGCTCGAATTATTTATAATTTAAAAAGATAATTTCAACATGTGCTTAAATTCCAAATATTTATTTAGTTACGAGATTGGAATTTGTTATAGATATATTTAACATAATTCTCGTAATTATTAGGGATTTTATCTTTCAAACTTGAATTTGGATTTAAAATTTGATTTTGAATTCAAATATTTTCTAGAATATTCTAGCAATTTTGAGAGGATTTGAAAATTACGAAATGAGTCGCATTCTTTTACTAGATATTTGTTTGGTCAATTTTGGTTTTTATTTTTAAATGTGGAGATATTAAGAGCTCAATGCCAAAAGGAGCGGTAATTAGTTTGTAAAAGATGTTTTCGTCTAGTTTCCCACATCGAAAAATTAGACCTTCTGGACAGTCACTAGTCACTTGCGGTAATTAGTTTGTAAAAGATGTTTTCGTCTAGTTTCCCACATCGAAAAATTAGTCCTTCTGGACAGTCACTAGTTGCTTTGGTGACATATCTAGATATGTCGCCTGTTCCATAGGCAATGAACCTAAAATATCTATTTTTCGAATTTTTAAATCTTATTTAATATTGAGAGATTTCCTTGACTCGTTTTTTACGAGATTTGACGTCCCGACCTCTATAAGTAACCCCTTAGTCTAAGCTTTAGAGGAGGCCTTCCAAAATTAGAGAGAGGTTGCCCAGAGAAAGAATGGAACCCTAGGCAAAGTCCTGTCGAAATCCCATGTGAACTTAGGTCAATAGAGATCCTATCAATCTAAAGCCAAAGCGCACCTCTAGAGCTCCATTTGTGCCTTCACTTCCTCCATCCACTCCACAGCGTATGAGGGTGAAGAGAGTATTTTTCCAATTATTGCACTTTTTGACATAAATCCATTACATGTCATTGATTAGCTCATGACATATGCATGTAGGGAATCACCCCTTGGTTAGTGTCAGATTCGTTAATTCATGATGTTTATTTTATATTCCTTATTCTATTTACTACACCTAGTCTAATCCATACTTTATTTTTCTTGTTTGTTTTGAAGGGAAGGATACTACATAGCATGAGGGAGCCGTTGAACTACATCTTGCCATCGATCTAGTGAAGCGGGAACCCACATCACCATCATCCACCACAATAACTCCCGTAAGGTGTCTCGTCAACTGACAAAAGCAAAAGACAAGTGGCGATCACAACAAAATGTGTTGACATGAGTGGACACAACATCATCTACACCAACATCACCCCCAATTCCGCATCCACAATCTGTTGTTCATAGGTTGGATCTTTGACTTCGAAATAGAAGATTTGCTCAGACTCTTTCCTTTGGCGGCGCTTCATAATAGTCAGATTGATTCTAGTGTGCTTGTATTTGAAACGTGCAACCTTTGTCCCATGTGTGCTGGGACTTGCTAATGGTCCAAGGCTTTCTACTTCTGGTGTTGTTGAGTCTCTAGCTATATTTTTTAATTTTTTTGAATTTTCTAGTTTTTTTGGGTTTTCTTATTTTTTAGGGTTTTCTGTAATATGTACAAATGGTACTGAATGCTGGCGGCTATCCTACTGCTAACTGATTAGATTGCTGCTGCCTATACTCCCTCCTGAGCCAAACACAAGATCTTTTTATTTGATCCCCATCCTTGAGGTGAGGCTTGAGATACCAAGACCAACTAGACCTGCCTCTTGGCTATTGGGAGATCAACTCCCTTTGGTCTAGTAAAAGTTGGTTCCAACTCTTTAAGTACCATGACTGATGATTTGTCATACTACAATGTGGGTGATTCTAGCTCCATCTCTGTGACTATAGTCTTTCCCTTTCTCAATCTATGATGCTCTACCACGTCTTCTGCTAGTACTGCCAACTACTTTTGGAACAAAATCTCCAAGTCACTAAGCATACTGTCTACCTACGTTTCAATGAAGACTTCCTCCTCCTCATCAAAAGCATGGTCAACATAGTATGTGTTGTCTTCCAAAGAAACCTCTAGCACCGTGGGAGATGAAGGCAAAGCCATGGGAGTGACCAAAGGGGTTAGTTGAATTACAAATGAAATTGACTACGAAACTGAAACCGTAGAGCTCACAGGTGGTCTTGTAGGTGGCACTGTTTGAGCTGTTAACTGAATAGAATGTGACGCGGTGACTGTGATTGAGGAGGTTAATTGCTTTGATTCTAACAACATTGAACAACTCTGAACTTGTTTGCCAATCTTGTCTGCATTCTCTGTCTTTGAACTATCCTCTTGTGAGTAATAATCCTCTATACAAACCTAGTCTTCCATATTAATTGACATGTTCTGCTATTGTACCACTACTGCTATGTGAGGGCTTTGATTAGGGTTTAAGATACCTATGCTGACGTCCATCCTTATGAGAGTGTCGTTCATATTCCAATCTTTCATTCTCTCTCCTTTCTTATACTAAGATTGTCTTAGCAATCCCCTAGCCATATCATTCGAGAGGCGTTCCTTTCTCATATTGTAACATCTAGGCCCAATTATAAAATTAATGTAAACCATGGATTTATTATATTATTTTGGATGTGGTTTATTAATGGATAATCCGGTATCTTGGTGGTTGATTATGGCTTTGTGGAGATTTTTTCCCTAATTGTGTGGTTTTCTAGCTCTGTGTGTTCTTGTGTGTGCATGTGGATCCTACATGGACTTGATCAAACAGGGCACAGTTCTCCTCGATTTGCGTGCCCTTTTCTTTCTTTTTCTCTCCTTTCCCCACTCATGTAAGCTTCGTCTTCCCTCTTCCTTTTCCCTTCCATGGCCCGTGTTCCCTACGTCTGATAGCCCTACTTGTCCCATCCCTTCCCATGGCTTTCTTGGCAAAGGTTGGCGGACCGCTAGGATTCTAGGGTGGCAAAGGCGAAAGAGACAAGGAGGGTGGAGAGGATAAGAGGGCAGCTAGCCTTAGTGTGGAGGAGTTGCACGAGAGAGAGGGAGAGAAAGAGGGGTGTTTGTGAGGGCTAGAGGAGAAGTTGTGCTCGAGGGCCAGGAACAGTGCCAGAACTAGTCTGAGGCTAGAGGACGTCAGAGGAGGAGATGAATAACCAAAGAGCCAATAGGTATGCGTCCCGCCTATCTCTTTGTTATGTGTTTTAGTTTAAGTGGCTTAAATTCATGATAAAAGCATGATAACCATGGAAAAATGACAAAAATGTTGGAATGGAATACATGATGTGAATGTGACGAGATCTAGTAATTTCATGTTGATTTTGTGGGATTTTATGGATTAAATCGAATGCATGCTATAGTGGCTTCATATGTGTTTTGTGCCTTCGTGACTTTCTGTAGAACAACATTCTTAATGGTTTTATGAATGGATTGGAGAGTTTTGAAGTAGACTTGGAGGTCTACACCCCTTGTTTTACTTGTGCTTTATGAGGCTTGATTGTTGGGTCTGCCCCTCACTTCTAGGTAGGGGAGAAGAGACGGCATGGGGCTGGGGATCGTTTTCTGCAATCGTAGAAAATAGCATGCTGAATTGAATTTTGTATGCTGAAGTGCCTCAGATTGGGCCCCTAAACCAGTACTTTAGATGATCGAAAGGTTTTGGTCGATCGAATTAGGAGATTTTGGATGATCGGTCATGTTCAGTCAACCATTCTGGTAGGGAAATTGAATACTGACGGAGATTCGGACGACCAAAATGATTTAGTTGCCCGAACTAGGGAAATTTAGAAGATCGGGTTGGATCTTTGGATGACCGTTCTAGGCTCAAGACTCTGATTTGGTTGACTGGTCCTGTTCGATTTGCCAAATCAGGACCTAGGCCCATATTGATCAATATTTTGGAAAATGTTGATCAATGAGTTGAAATGCTTTAATGAGATTTTAAGCATGTATTAATGATGGTTAATCCATGTAAATGACATGAGCTAAATATGGAAATGATTCTAAGATAAAATGAGTTGGAATGAGGTTTTATGAGAAAAACTTGAATGTTAATGGAAATGAATTTGTGTTGTTGTTCTAGATCAACGTAATGATAGGACCAGCCATCTACGTAATTTCTATTTGACCGGCTTGACATTAGGCTTAAGCGGTAATGTATACACCACTATCTCAATGTCTAGCCCAACCATGTCATCATAGCACTAGGCGAAGATATCTGCATATTCTCGGAGAAGCTCAACAAGTTCTGCCCGGGCCTATGTCTTGAGTCTGGCACTAATTTGCACTTCCTTGACATCTTCAGTAGTGCCAATATTTACATACTTGGTTTCCTCTTGTACGTGCAAGTTCAAGCCTTCTGGATCATCGTCATAAGGCTGGAAATGTAGTGCATCATGAGTATCCTCCTCTATTTCCGCATCATCCCTTTGTTTATATGCAATGAGTTCAGAAAGGACCTCTTGCTGGAAAGATGGATCTATGGCTCCAAAGGTACATATTTGCTCAGCACTCCGCCCTTGATGATGCTTTAGAATGGTCACTGTCACTCTGGTTTTTTTGCACGCACCTCTGACTATCTCGGATTCTGACGTTTCCAAACTTACAGATGTACCTAGTTGATTCACTTCTTTCACAGCCTTATTATGTGGATGATTGTTTTTATTTTTCTGGTTTTCTTGAGTGGTGTGTACAATGTGTGTGATAGGTGGGCAGCTATCCTCCGATCGACTGATTTGAGTGTTGCCGCCCTCATTTTCTCCTAAGCCTAACCTCGGATCATTTTTTTTTGGACCCCACTACTCAAGTGAGGCCAAGACTGATAATACCACCTAGACCTGCCTCCCAGCTGATAGGAGATAAACTCCTCTAGTCTAGCGTTCAGTGATCTATCTTCTTCTAAGGCCATGATGGTGGATTGACCTTGTGGAATTGTCTGTTCTGCAATGCATTCCGATATTATAGCTTTCCCATTCTTGTGCCTAAGTTCACTCTATGTCTTCCACCAATGCTGCCAACTACTCCTGGAATAGAATTTCCAAATCACTAAGCATGTTGTCAACTAGTGCCACTACAGCAGCTCCCTCATCTTCATTAGAAGAAAAATCCACATAGTATGCACTGGTGGTTTCTCGCACATCAGGCGGTGACTCCGGCTGACTTGACAGTGACCTCACCATTGCTAACGGATATGCCGATGAAGCTGTGGCTAAAACTACTCCTGTTGAAACCATGATTGCAACAGGATCTGTAGGAAGACCTTTGATTGACACCAGAGGTGGCAATGCCAGCCTAGCTGTCCTTAGTGGAAAGGACGATGTTAGATCTATTATACAATCCACAACCTCTTCCTCAAAGTAGTAGTCCTCAACACATACCCACTCTTCCGCAAATTGGCTCACTCCGTTCAGACTCTGCAAGAACAAGACTTTGATTGGGATCTAGCAATCCTATACTAACAAAGTTAGTTAAACCTCATAGAATAACGAGTTTTCGAAACTTATGATGCCTCGAGAATCCATCCTGTGGCTTCCACTCGTATCCTAGTCCTTCAAATTCTCGTCTTTTGTCCACAATAATTGGTTTGGTATTCCTTGGCCATTCCTCTTGAGGGGTGCTCCTTTCTCATATCCCCACCTCTGACACAAATTCTCGACCATTATAAAAGAATTGCCAAAAGTGGCCAAGTGACTGGCACACTCGAGAATCAGAATGAAATTGACCGACTCAAAGCTGTCGACACGGTATAGCACATCAGAAGGCTTGGGGTCAAAATGGACAGTTTGAAGAGGCACCGAAGAGACTGCCTTGACTTTCTTCTTTTTAAGATTTTCCGCCATTACAACAACAATGTCATTATTCCAATGGAACTTAATCATTAGGTGAAGAGTTGAGGGGATAACCTAATGCTTGTGGAGCCAAGGGTGCCTAAGCAGGAGATTGAAGGATGGTTCGAGGTCAACAACATAAAACCAAACCTCGAAATGGGCAAGACCAATGATCAGGGGAATGACCAAAATCCCTAAAGCATCATGGTGCGTGTTGTCAAATGCCGTCATTCCTTTCACGGCTGGGGTAATGTCCTTAAATTTAAATCTGACCTGATTTGTGGTTCACAAAGGACAAACATTTAAACCGACACCATTATCCACCAATGTAAGAGGAATGTGGAAATTCTAGTATTGCATCGTGATGAACATGGATTGGTTGTGATTGGTCCCTGTCGGGGGTAGTTCTGAGCTAAAGAAAGAGATCACCTGTGGCGTAGCTATTATTCCTACCATGCTTTCCAAGGCCGATGGTTGTATTGTTGGGGAAACATGGGTGGCTTGGAAAACTCGGAGAAAGGCCTCCCGATGTTCAACTGATGTATGGATTAGGTCCTAAATGGAAATATCAGCTACAGGTGGGTCTTTCTTGGTAGTGGTGGGGTTAATTCTTGGGACTACTTCTTCAGGAATAGGATTGGAAATCTGACTCTTTGGTTGGGAGGATGAAGTTGTTGGTTGGTTGGGCTTGTTAGCCGAAACAAAGGCCTTGTACACCTGTCCTGACCATGTTACTTTAGTGCACATTTCTGTGGTGTAACTTGTAAGGCATGCGGTGAGTATCCTGTGTTAGGTTAATGACTACAGGAGTACGAGCTTTCAATTCCATTGGGACGAGAGTTGTTGAAGTGGGTATTGGCATTTTATGGATCAGGTCATGTTTTGGCTTGGCTAGCAAACTAACTGATGATGAAGTGGATTACACGGTAGGTTTTGTGACTGTGCGCCTCGATCTAGCAGTTAGCTGGATCACGTTAATTGCAGAATTGGAAGCTTCAACAAACGATTGGTTGAGTTAATAAGGAAAAGGATCTGAGATGTCATGAATGAGAAGGGAAGGGTCAAATTGTGAAGGTGCAGTCTCAACAAAAGAAAGAAATGAACTCCTGAAGGTCCAAGTGCATGCTCAGGCAAGGGTTAGTTGACTATATTACTATGTGTAGATGCAAAAGAATGTGGTGTCGGTGCGGCAGGCATAGACTCTGCCTCCTATGTGTTGATAATGATGACCTTCTGGTCAATGAAGTCCTGAGTCGCATCCCGGAGTGTTAAACAATTATCTATAGAGTGCCCCACAGCTCTATGGTAACTACAGAATAAATCCACTTTAAATCACTGCAGAAGTGGGTTTGGTGGTGGGCGAATTTCTGGAAGCCTCAGGAGTGATGCTACTTTGGGAAACATGACACTCAATGGTTCAACTAGAGGAGTGTAATCCCTCTCAGGTCGTTGAGGCCATCTTGGTCCTAGGTTGTGCCCTTGCCTTACCGATGCAGGCAGGTAGATTGGCTTAATAGTGGTGGTGATTCATGATGTGTGTGGTGCCCTAGGTGCAAGGGTGTAAACTACCTGACTCTGTGCTGGCGAGCTCACCACACTAATCGGCTTAACGGGAGCTCCTACATATGCCACGGTATTCTTGGTAGTGTCCTTCCTTCGTGAATATCTAGTGTTGGATCCATTGCTGCTGCCATTGCCGTTGCTGGTTCCTCTCAAAGCCATGGTCTGCTTGGCGAATGCTGCTAACGTAGGAAAGCTTCCAATATGCAAAGAGCTCTCGACATGGGTGCCAACTTTGATCAAGGATGCAAAAGTAGACATAGGTTGAATGCTCAGTATGGCCCCTGTGGCTGGCTGCGCCCCTCGAATTATTATCTCGATAGACTCTTTATCGGAAGGTCTATCGCAAACCTGTGAAGCGAGGGCTCGCCAACACCCAACGTACTCCCCGAACAGCTCATGGGGCTTCTACTTTATTGCGACTAGGTCCTCGTGCTTTGGGACCATGTCAAGATTGAATGAATATTACTCCAGAAAAGCCTGGTTGAGGTCATTCTAGGTCTTAATGGTGGTCATATCCAGAGATGTGAATCACTTTAAAGCTGAACCTGTGAGGCTTTTCTGGAAAAGACGAATAAGTAGTCTCTTGTTATCCTGCAATTGAGCAAGATCACCACAATATGCCCTAAGATGAAGTATTGGGTAGCCTTTCCCATTATACTTTTCAAGCTCCATGATGTGAAAATTTGGAGGGAGTACAACCTCTGGAAAGTAGCAAAGGTCCTAAAAGGTGTAAGACTGGCGATCCCTGCCCTGCACTTGTCGTAATGCTCTCTCCAAGTCATTCATCCTGGTGAGAAGTGCATCTAGGGTTGTAGCTGACGATGATTGTGTAGCTGGGGAAGGTCCCACGTACGCTGTATTTGTTGCACCCATGTGCTGCATCGAATCTATCATCTCGCCACCTGGTGTAGTGGCATGATGACCAGCGTACCCATGCATGTGTGTTGTTTGTGGTGGAATGTATGTTGAGGCCTATATCTGATGCAAGGGTGTAGGAATGACAGTATGATGTGCAGGATGTGGTGTTGTGTGTGGGAGCAACAACTGCTGAACAAGTATGGCCGAGTTCACAGGTCGTTGTACTCCCACCAGCCCAACAGGCTGACCACCAGCCGATGAAGGAATATGCTGTGTGTATAGTGGTGATGATATTAATGGCAGAGAAATGGCACCTGTCGTCGAGACAGCAAGAAGCTGTGGCAACGGCTACGATGGTGGTGTGACTGGTGCAATATGAAATGCCTAAGCAGGCGGAGATGGATCTTTAGGAATAGGACCAATATGTGTCATCAAAGTAGAATCCATAGAAAAAGCCATGCTCTGCAGCCTCTATGCAAAGGCCAAAAGCTACTGAGACTACACAGTAGGAGAACCATCGGTAGTAGTACCAAGGGTTGGAAGAGCAAGCGGAAGGGATGTCAAAGGGGACTGGAAGTTTAAAGATCCGATGGGTTGAGTTCCTACAGATGAAGTAATCGCAGGCAACAATGTGTCAAGAGGAGACAAACCAACCAAAGGATAGGACATTATCAGATCAAGTGCCCATGTGGTGGTCGTAGTAACCGCCTCAGTTACGAGCTCTAGACCAATCAAGGTCTGCCAGTGTCTCGAAATGGAGGACAAGGAACTCCATGTGCCTGAAGTGGCTGTCATGGAGTGCAGGTGAAGGAATAGATGCCAAAGTAAGGGAAGAAGGAGGGGTGGAAACAGAGATCTCCTCCGAAGCAGCTGGTACAAAGGTCTCTCAAGCTCGTTGGGCCATAATGGATCGCAAATGAGTAAGGATGGGACAACAATTGCAAAGTGGGGGACAACACCTACGAGGAGCTATCATCGGAAGTGACGGATAGGTCGGTATGCAATTGTTCGTTAGGGTGGTATGAATGGCACACATGCATATAAATGTTACTAATATGTGCTCTCTCACCATGCATGTCCTGCATGGGTTTGACCACAGAGGACGCACTCATGGGTTTTGGTTTTGACTCTGGCCAGAAAAGTAAGGTTCTCAATCAAAATCCTGGCCGAAGCGTAGGTAGTGAACGAGTGGTGCGTTGGTGGCCTCAACTCCTACAGTAGCAAAGAGCTATACCCTCTACTAACACCAACACAACCCCAGACAAGGGGGGACAAACTAGCAACACACCCTACACCAAAGCTATAGAACGGGCTACTAGAATTGTCCTTCGCAAACTGTAGGTGAACTCAGAGGAGAAGATGCATGCCCTATATGATTAATCTTGCACTATGCCTTTGTGTCTTTTACTTGCGTTTTATTAAACCAGGGGGATTGTGAGCATTTGTCTCTAGTTATGCCTTATTATTTGTTTGTCTGACTTTGTGTGTTTTATTTTAACCAGATAGGGAGGCAAACATGTCTCTACTCTCTTAATCATGGCAAACCCTAAGAAAGGAATAAAACACACAATCATGGCATCCAAACACTCAATCAATAAGCAAAAGGCATGAGCATGGCATGTGCTAGTGTAGTGCTCATAGGTAAGTGAAGAAAAGTAAGCATCAAAAGGCATGAATTAAGTCATGTGCATGTGCTATGGCATAGTAATCGTATAAACATGCATGTATAGTCAAATATGTACAAATAAGTAGAACAAGCAAACAAAGACACAGTATCAAGCAAGCAAGAAAATCAACACGAAAGTCAAATTTTGGTTATCCCTAGCAAAGTCACCAGTTCTTGTGACCATGCTGGTGGAACCCTACATGACTCCACAGTGCGTGGAAACACATGAGGAGTCCCAATATGGTCACGACAAAGATGGTGAATCTGAAGAAGGAGACTAGACTCGGAAACACCAAAGAAAGATAAGAAAAAGGATAAGGAAGAGGAGTCACCACCTAGTCTTTTAATGGAAAGACGAGGAAAACCAAACACAAAGGAAAAACCTAAAGAAATCAATGCAAAGAAAACACATTTATGCTCCATGCCTAATGGATGAAGTGCACAGATCAATGTGGGCTAGAGAAAGGGTAAAGATTCTTGTTATGCATGGGGAAGGTGTTAGGCACCCCCATGCACCAGAAGAATTCTGTCTTTCTAGGCTTCTTGCTTGCTAATGATCTAATGTGTGTATACTTGTCTATCCTGAATGCACATGCCTAAGATAAATGCAAAAACATGCCAAATCAAAGAGAAGAAATGAATAAAAGAGAAATAATAAGGAAAATAATCCAAGAGACAATGTAGGCATTGAAAATGCCACTTTACTATACGTCCTTGGGTGATGAGGAAAATCATGAAAATCAAAAATATTCGTAAAGTGTCACACAAAACAACGAAAACGTAAGAAATCCGAGAAAATCAAATGAGAGAAAATAATCTTCATTTGGGTCCATGTCGGCATTGTCAAGCCTGTTAATGTATGCCCTTGGGCGATGAAAATCCAAATCAAATCAAAAATCATGAAAATTGGAAAGAATCAGGAAAATAATGCGAAACTTAAGCTTGAAATAAGTTTGAAATGCGTGCATGATGCAAGAAAGTAAGCATGAGAATATATGCATGAAAAAGGGTAACAAAATGTACAAATAAAAACATGGGTGAAATATGTACGTTTCTAGGGGCCATTATGCAAAAATTTCATGTTCCTCGGTAAAGACCGAGGTTTCCAAGGTTAAATCAGCAAAAATGTTAAAGAAAACATATTTTATGCAATTTCAGTGAAATTGGGGGTTAAATGTGCAAAACTGTGCATTTTTGGTAAAATTTAGATTCCTAGGGTCCAATCTGTAATTTTGTCAGTAAAACATGTGTTCAGTGTAATTTTGAAGAAATTCAGGGTTAAATATGCAAATTAGTGGACTCATGAATGAAAATATGAATTTCCAAGGACTGATTTGCAAATATGCCATAAAAACATGCATTTAGTGTAATTTTGGAGAAATTTAGGGCTTCAAATGGAAATCTATGTACTTTTTGAGTAAAAAATGAATTTCCAGGGTTTGGTTTGCAAATGTGCCAGAAAATCATATTTTCAGTGCAATTTTAGTGAGGTTCAGGGTTTTATGTGCAAATTAATGGACTTAAGGTGAAAGAAAACTAAATCAGAGGGTCTTATGTCAAAATTTAAAGGCTGAGAATTACTAAAAGAAAAACACAAGGACCACACTACAAATTTACAAAACAAAACATTATTAAAATGATTTATAAATGAATGTAGGAACTAATATGCAAAATAAAAGGACCTAAATGCAAGAGAAAGAAAAGAAAAGAATTTTTTTAAAGAAGTTTTTTTAAAAACAATCGACGGTCACCGACGACTGCACCTCGCCAGCAATGACTGTCTGGGAAGCCATCCAAGGCTTCCCTGATGCCTAATCTTGCATCCAAATGGGTGGGAAGCAAGAAGGAAGAGAAGAGAGAAGATCAATCGGCTCCGATCAAGCTTGGAATGGCCTGTTCCTCCCCTAACTTGCTCGCCGGCAATAGGCCTGGGGAAGATAGAGCCATTAGAGGTGGTGGAGTGGCAGATCAGGGCTCCTGGAGGCTCAACGGCGTGGAGAGGGAAGTTTACCACCACTTGGGGGCAAGAATGGCACTGCATACTCCCCACCCGACCAAGCTCGCTGTTGTCTCTAGCGACATCGACTGCGAAGTGCGATCGAGGCTCAGAGCGGGGTTCTAAAGCTTCTGAAGTCTAGAGGGAGTCAAGAGGGAGGTGCTCTGATGCTCAGGAGTGAGCTACAAGGCGGGAGACACGTGGTCGATCTTTACCAGATGTCATCTTCCCCAGCGATGACGGGGCTGCGATCGTCGAGCTTCTCCTAGAGGCTACTAGAGGGAGCTGTGCGGCTTCCAAAGTGGAGGAAAAGTAAGGAGGGATCTAGCCTAGCTACACCACACACACCAAGACACGAATCACTCAATGGATTCGTTACCCCACCACCCTGTTTGAAAAATAGGTCCGGTGACCCATAAAACTTGAATTCCGACCAAGGAAACCTTAATTCTCCACTGAAATAACTCTAGGGAGATCTTGGAGGACCTATGGAACAAGAAAGGAAGAGAACTGAGCTTGATCAGGGCATACTTGAGATGTCAGAAGATGTGGACTATTTTCGATCGTTGGAGCTCGCCAAAGAAGGTGACCGGAGCTCTGAACTGCTCCCCTTCCAAGCCTCCACAGCGATATGAAGCTACTCTGGTTGACTTGATTGCTCTAGTTTGAGTGATCTCCTATTGGTTTCTCTCCTCTCAAGTTTTCTCTTTTTGTCAAGTTTTTTTTTTCTCTTTTGAAGCTTTTCCCCCTCCCTTTTCCTCTTGCAAATGGGGTTTTTTAAGGCTTGCAATGGCTAGGTTGTTTGGATTGTTATGGGTAGTTTGTTATGGGTTGTTATAGGTAGTTAGAGGTTATTATAGGTTGTTATAGGTTGTTATGATAGAGTGGAAAGTGGTTAGGGTTTTTTTAGGTGGTTAGAGGTTGTTATATGTTGTTATGGGTTGTTATGATGGAGTGGGAAGTGGTTAGGGTTTGTTTAGGTGGTTAGAGGTTGTTATATGTTGTTATAATGGAGTGGGAAGTAGTTATGGTTTGTTTAGGTGGTTAGAGGTTGTTATAGGTTATTATAGGTTGTTATGATGAAGTGGAAAGTAATTAGGGTTTGTTTAGGTGGTTAGACGTTGTTATGGGTTGTTATGATGGAGTGGGAAGTGGTTAAGGTTTGTTTAGGTGGTTAGTAGTTGTTATAGGTTGTTATGATGGAGTGGGAAGTGATTAGGTTGCTAAGGTTTTGGATTGGGGTTCTGGATTATTGCTTAGGGTTATGTTTAGGGTTTTGGATTAGGGTTTGCTAAGTTTAGGGTTTAGGTTAGTTTAGGGTCTAGCTGCAAGCATATGGGGTGTCTACACACACCCATCGCTACCTATTCTCGAATTAATTAATCTCTAAGGTTCCACGTTATCCCAATCATTCATTTAAGCTATTTAAGGGGAATTCCTAGGTCATTATAACTTTATATCAATTTGTTTTTCCTTTATATCAATTTGTTTTGCCAAGAGGGCCCCAATTTCAATTTACATTTGTTAGACGCTGAAGATGGTAGCTTCCAACATTGGACTCTAACCATTCTAGTGTCCAACACAGAAAATACTGTTTTTCAAGGAATTCCTTCTAAAACCCTCTTGTATTCTAATTATCTCCTAAATGGGGTCAGATATGATTAATTATCACTATTAATACTTCAAGCAACCAACTACCAAATTTCCCTAATTGTTTTAAATCATTTCTAATTACTCATGCTTTATGGTTAACCAACTAGGGTGTAAGACGAAGGAAGATCAGCTTCTTATGTGGGACACAGCCTTGTCTACGTCCAACACCCTCAGTTCCCATTTTAACTAAAATCCTCTAAAAGCTACCAAGACATGCATATACCTTCCACTTGGAATCACAATAAAGGGGAAAATAAACGTAAAATCCACTACATTCAAATACCATTGTAAGCTAGGTCGAAAATCCACTACGTAAAACCCCACACCAAGCTAGGGGGCGAAGTTGAGTGGAGGGAAGAAAACTCCCTGAAGACCCACTGACTTGCACTATATAAAGACAGCAGTAAAATTCAAAGCGTTATACATGGCTAAGAATGTGTCTTACGTAAGATGCAACATACTCTACTTTCACCACCTGCAAGGCTGAAAATCAATTTTCCAGGCATAAGATGTGGAATTTCTTGTGTCTAACATTAGATGCATCATTCCCAACGTCTAACATAGCTAGATTCTAGATTAAATATCAAGACTAAATGCTTCCTAAGAAATCGGGTCGTTACAAGAAATCGTCAAGAAACACACTTTTCGAAACCCTACCATTTCTAAGCCATTTCTTACTCAAATCTCATGCATTCTTAACACAGTTATGCATTCCATGAAACCACATTCTTGACCAGATCTAGCCCAAAACCTTAAGGCCACACATGGCTCAAAACACAAACACACACTGGTTGGCAACTAGTTCAAACCACGAGTCCCAACTCAGCTAGAATCTGGCTAAAACCACAAGCCAAAACACAATCTGATTCTAGCTCAAAACCACACACATATCTCAATCACAATACAGTAGTGTCACTGTGATCAGAGGCGATCAGGCCACAGGTAGCAGACGAGGCACCAACCCTACACTCTTGCACTACCATGATGAACTTCCCCATGTGAGAGGACAACCGCCTCGGTCAATGGGACTTAACATCAATTTATTTCACAAGCACAAAGATACATCATTTCAGACGTCCCATTAGTGTCCAGACACCCAGGTTTCACATTCCCAGGCCCAACTAACACCGTCACAAAGAGGGGTAACCTGGTCTCTTTCAACCACCCCAAACCTCAACAACCATGTCTTGGACTAACAACTGGTCTCATCTAGGTCTCACGGCCCTACTAGTTGCCGTCCTAACACTACGTGGATTTGAAACAAACAATGGAAATCTCTTTTCAAAAAACATGTAGGCTTGCTTCAAAAGCCACTTTTAAAATACTTCTATTACAAGAAACACTTTCCACAAATCATCATTCCATTCACATGGATTCTCAATAAAATGCAGCATGCCAAATCATCATATAAAACCATTCACATTTAGCCTTAATGAAAACTTCCATCATAAGGTCTAAGGGCCTAATTTGGCATACCAAAATCCACCAATATGCTGAAATCCCCTAAAATCTTCTATGAACATAGGGGCATGTTTCAACATGTCGAACACTTCTAGAGTGTCGACAATCCCTGATTTGGTGTACCAATCTAGGTGATTCTTTTGAACTTCTTCATTTGCCCCAACTCATGTTTTCCAGAATGGGAGCCACTAGGGGACCCATCTCTGGTGAACCACAAATCACAAAAAAATCATCAAACATACTACACTGAGCATGCTATCTAATGGGATAATTTTCAACCAAATCCATTAAGCATGTCTCATGCAATATAATCACAAAGGCATAAAACCCATTTAATATGCACTATAACTAAATCCACACATCCGTCTAAAAACCAACAATAATCACATAAAATAGCAAGATCCACACATATACATGCAATCTAGCCAATCTACTCCATTCCCAACATTTTCCATGATTTTTACCACAATTATCATGATTTATACCATTTAACTCAAATCACAAAAGGGGAGAGAAAAGACGGGACACTTACCCAATCATAGGTTTCCAGCAACCCATGCACCACATCGGTGGTACTCGCCTCACCTCCGACGTCTTCTGGGCCTACCCAACCACCGACCAAGCCCAAGCACACCTGCACATGACTCTCTCCTCCTCTAGCCTTGGTTGATGTGGTGGAGCTAGCAGCCAGATATGAGGATAACTGCAAGCTATTCTTGGAATATTAGCCCAAAGGCAAGGGGAAGAAGTTCATCCAAGGTCATCTGCTTCAGGGGTACAATGCTCTAGGAAGAAAAGGAAGGAGCACTTTGAATCAATTGTGAGGGGAGGAAATGCTGGATAAAGTCAAGTTATTTCAAGTAGCAATACAGGGCAAAGAAGATCTTGCTTTGCCTATGGCTGTACAAGGTGTGTGGCAACATAGTGTTACCACCAGCAATGGAATCCTGAGAAGATGGTGTGCTACAACTATGGGAAGGCTGAACATATCCAGCAAAACTGCCTTGATCCTCCAAAGCAAGTTAAGAACACACCCCGCCAACCAACCAAGCGACGAGTGTTTTCCATAGTTCTCCTGATGTTGGTCCTTCTTGGGGCGTTGTAGAGGGTAAGGAGTAGTAGTGTGTTATGTACCATGATTTTTCCCTTTTATGTACTGTTGTATCTAGCACTGTTTCCCTATAATGATGATGACGATTATTATTATTATGTGATAATTAGGTTCCTTCTTTGTGGTTGACTGAATGGTTGGAGTCTTGTTTGACATAGGGAGTTTGTTTTCCTTTATCTCTGAGTCATTTGTTGTTGAGATTGGAGACAGGCTGGCTAGATTAGCTTTCCATCTCAATGTGGTGACCCCACTAGGAGAGCGTAGTCTAGCATGGATGTATTTGTGGTCAATCAATGTGAAACTGGGAGACAAGGACTCTATGGTTTGTCTAATAGTTATGGACATGCAGGAATATGATGTAAATCTAGGGATGGACTGGCTAGCACAACATTCAGCGATGATCGACTGTGCTAAGAAGAGAGTTCTAATAGGATGCCTAGGTTAAGGATGGTGCATGATCCAAGGAGTTTGGCCTAGAGAATAAAAGAAGGTTATCGCCGCAATCAAGGCCTATCGCTACCTAGTGAGAGGTTTCATGGGATATCTGGCCAGCACAACAATGTCTTCCTCTTCTACTTTAATCGTACAGGACATACCGATAATTTGAGAGTACCTTGATGTTTTTCCTGAGGAGTTGCCTAAGATGCCA
>JAMKQA010051522.1:0-22299 GCA_024699735.1 Posidonia australis | reverse complement strand
CGTGCGTAACAGGAATCCTTACCCATCCTCTGGTTAGCAGACATCCAGCCTTCCAATTTGCATCCCATGCATGCATTCATCCATTTGTGGTTTTCCTCGTCTTTCCCCAAAAGACTAGGTGGCGACTCCTTTTCTTTTTTCTTTTATCCTATCCTTGCGCCTTCGCCATCCACTGGCATGGCTGTGGTCTCCTCCCTACCCCTCCTCTCCGGGTCGGGCGCGTGCGGTCACAACAAGCAACTAAAATCACACCAAATCAACACGACATGCATTTTTGATCAAACAATAAGGTCACTCTTAAATAATTAAATTGCTCACAATACTAAAGTCCACCACAATAATCATAATCATCACAATTTTGTTTGAATGAGTCTTTTTGCTTGCATATGGATTTGTTCCACAGGGTTTTCCCAAGTGCTTCTAGCTAGGGGCATTTCAGTTGCTCGTTGGTTAAAGAGCAAATGCAACAAGAACACCAGTTAGTGCATGAGCTACACGGACTTGCAGAATCAACAGCATGACAGCAACTCCTCCGCAACAGTTTAGGTGTTGTAAACATTATTTGGAGAATGCCTGAGGTTAACACAGCCAAGTGCTTGTTTGTGGCCAAAACACAATAAGCAGCTGAACATAGAATAGCCTTGACATACTAACTTGAGATAGACTACGATTTATCACATCACATCCTGCCATCTGAGTGTATCTTATATAGTGGATGAATATACATGTCTCCAATCAATAAACAATTGTGTCTCTAGCCTCAACCAAAATCAGCCTCGGCCACTTCAATGATTCAAAGTGCGCCTACAGTCACAACCTAATCCTCAAGTCTTTACATCTTCGAGTGGTGCCCAACACTTCCCGTGGTAACCTGACTCGATGCCAGAGGCATCTGTTTTGCCTTGGTATCTCCTGATCTAACTTCTGTTTCCATTGAGCATCATTCGCCTTTTATGCTAGGGGCATGTCAGTTGCTTTCTAGCTGGGCTCACACAATCCGCTACTTGGTTCATCAAGGGCAAGTCAGTTGTTCTCTAATCAGGATCCACACATCAAATGATTAGCAGAGACAGCAGCATGACTGTGATCTCCACGAAGCAATCCAAAATAAAATCAGGAGAATGTCCTACGGTAGCACGGTCAAGTACAGAGTTGTCAAAACACTATGGTTGAGTAGAACACACCATAGACAAACTAGTCAAAGGTAGGCTGCAATCTCAATCAAAGTTTTAGGTCAAGTCGCCACAATTCCTTTTGCCTTCCGAGTACAAGACGACAGTTGGGTATACATACTTCCAGTCACTAGATGAATGCATCACTTGCTTCGACTAGTGACGGTCTCAATTACTCCGATGGTTCAAGGTGCATCTATAGTACAGTCTGGCTTCCAAGACTCTATCCTCTCAAGTGATGTCCAGCCAGTTCGATACCAGGGGCATGCAGCTACTCTTTGGTCAAAAATCACGTATCAGGTGCCTGATAGAACACCAACTTACTATGTAACTGAACCAGAGTCTTCGACCAGGAGCATGTTAGTTGCTCTTAGGTCAAAAGTCACTTATCAGGTGCCTGACAAAACACCAACTTACTATGTAACTGAACCAGAGTCTCTAACCAGGGGCATGTCAGTTGTTCTTTGGTCAAACATCACGTATCAGGTACCAGACAGAACACCAATTTACTATGTAACTAAACCAGAGTCTTCGACCAGGGGCATGTAAGCTGCTTTGTGGAAAGAAGGATTGTTCTGAGACCACTTAATACAAAATATATCATCGAAATGATGGTCAGGTGCACATTCTTATAAAGAAGTGACATTTATTACATAATGGTTCCTACAAAGCGACAACTACAGTAGGACACTGCAGCGAGTGATTTGGAGCATCGTTGGCATGTTGCAAACACTCTGAATTCACAACGGCGTTAGGCATAGACAGCTAATCCCCAGCTATCTCAATTGATATCCCACACAACGGCGATGATCTAGGGTGCATTGGTACTTGTGAATAAGGTCCCCTTGGTAAACCCTTTTGGCTAAACAGTTGGTCAGGACCCCTACATCCTTGTCTTCCAACACTTTTGTGGTAGTTCGGGGATGTTGGCTTTGCCCGGGTATCCCTTGATCTGCCCTCTACAGCCTGCACAGTTTTATTGTCACTTTGTGATACCAGGGGCATGTCAACTGTCTTTCGGTATCTTCTTCCTTCTTTGTTATCATCCTGCCCGGGAGTTTGTCACTGACCTAATCTCAGTTGACAGGTTCCGCATCTCCCCTGTGAAGTCTGGACGACCCTTATCCTTGTCTCCCTGATTCACGTCCGAGAGGACAGAGATCAGAGACCTTATCCATGTCTCCCTGATTCGCGTCCGAGAAGACGGAGATCAGAGACATTCTCCTTGACTTCACTCCAAAGATAGATGAAGTCCTTTCCCATTGGATTCTCATTTCGAAAGAAACAGAACCCAGAGATGCATACCCTTTGGGCTGATATCCCAAACTATCTGATTGGCATCCGTCAATTTGCCATATCCTCTCGATCGGTAAGTCCGAAGCTTGCCATCTCTCGGTTGGTAAATCCAAAACTTGCTATATCCCCTTCAGTCGGTAAGTCCGAAACTTGCCATCTCTCGATCGATAAGTCCGAAACTTGCCATCTCTCGGTCATAAGTCTGAAACTTGCCATATTCCCTCTAGTCGATAAGTCTGAAACTTGCCATCTCTTGGTCAGTAAGTCCGAAACTTGCCATCTCTCAGTAGGTAAGTCTGAAACTTGCCATCTCTTGATCGGTAAGTCCAAAACTTGCCATATCCCCTCCGATCGGTAAGTCCAAAACTTGCCATCTCTCGGTCGGTAAGTCCGAAACTTGCCATATTACCTCCGATCGGTAAGTCTGAAACTTGCCATATTCCTCTCGGTCGGTAAGTCCGAAACTTGCCATATTCCCTTCGGTCGGTAAGTCCTAAACTTGCCATATCCCCTCGGTCGGTAAGTTCGAAACTTGCTATCTCTTAGTTGGTAGGTCAAAAACTTACCATGCCCCATTCGATTCGTGCTTAGAGAGTTTGGAATCGATGGTGCCCCCCTTTGGTTGTGTTTCAGATGGACTAGACCAACCTCTTTCTTTGGGCAGGTACCCCGAACTACCTGATTGACATTGGTCAAGGCGTCTATCTTTTGGTCAGTAGGTCCGGTATCCTATCATGCCTCCTTTCTCTTGGGCTGGAAGCCCGAACTACCCGGTTGACAACCGTTACATTGTCCGGAGTGGGTTGATAACCCAAATTATCTAGTTCACAAGTCTGATAACTTTGTGCCACTGGATTCTCAATGTGTGCTTTGAAAGCAATGGTCTTCTCCTCCTATTCTATTTTCCTTGTAAAAAGGGACGGGGTGTCTTTGTCAACCTAGAGCATCGGTCTCTGTTCCATTCGTTCTTCGACCTTGCTCAGGGAGGGGTATCTGTAGACACGCCATATGCTTGCAGCTAAACCTTAAACCTAAACCCTAAACTATCTTAAACCCTAGACTTAGCAAACTTTAGTCCAAAACCCTAAACCTAACCCTAAACTATCCTAAACCCTAGACTTAGTAAACCCTAAACTATCCTAAACCCTAAACCTAGCCTAAACCTTAATCCTACTCTACCATAACAACCTTAATCACCTCCTACTCCACCATAACAATCTCTAACCACATTTAACAACCTCTAACCTCCTAAACAAACCTTAACTACTTCCCACTCCTCCATAACAACCCATAACAAACCATAACAACCCTAACCACTTCCCACTCCACCATCACCATAACAACCTCTAACCAACCATAACAAACCATAACAACCCTAACCACTTCTCACTCTACCATAACAACCTCTTACCATCTATAACAACCTCTAACCATCTAAACAAACCCTAACCACTTCCCACTCCACCATAACAACATCTAACCACCAACAACAACTCATAACAAACTACCTAGCCATTGCAAGCCTATAAATACCCCCCATTTGCAAGAGAAAAAAAGGGGGGAGAAGGGGAAAAAAGCTTGAAAAAAGAGAGAAAAAACTTGAAAAAAGGAGAGAAGGCTTGAGAGGAGAGCAACCAAGGGAAATTAGTTAGACCAGAGCAACTAGAGGAAGCTCAGATCAGTGAGAAAGCTCAGAGAAGAGGTAATTCAAAGCTCAGGCCAGCTCCGGCCACCATCTCCGGCGAGCTCTGGTGGCCACAAGTAGCCACCCCCACTGCTAGCTCAAGTATGCCCCAATCAGAGCTCAATCTTCTTCAATTTTTGTTCCCTAGGTCCTCCTCAACCTCCTAGAAGTGATTCCAGTGGAGCTTGGCAACTTCTTTGGTCGGAATTTGGGTTTTATGGGTCACCGGACCCATTTTTCTTGCAGGAGAGGTGGGGGCACAAATTCACTGAGTGATTCGTGCGTTGATGTGTGTGGAGTAGTTAGTCTAGGTCCCCACTTGCTTCTCCACTTTGGAAGCCATGCAACCCCTTGGAAGCCGCTGGAAATGGATCATCGGACGCAGCCTCGCCGTCACCGAAGAAGACGACCCCTGGTAAAGACCGTTTGAGCGGCCTCGCAGCTCCCTTCCGTTCATTGAGACACCTTCCTCCGCTCATAAGTTGTTTGGATGCCAAATCAAGCATTGGGGAAGCCTTGAATGGCTTCCCAGATGGTCGTCGATGATGGGGTACAGTCGTCGACGCCCATCGATTGTTTTTTTAAAAACTACTTTAAAAAAAACTTCTTTTCTTTTCTTCTGTTTGCATTTAGGTCCTTTTATTTTACATATAATCCCTGCATTAGTTTTTTAATCATTTTAATAATGTTTTGTTTTGTAAATTTATAGTGTGATCCTTATGATTTTCTTTTAATATTTCTCAGGCTTTAAATTTTAACTTAAAACCCTCTAATTTAGTTTTCATTCACTTTAAGTCCATAATTTGCACATAAAACCCTGAACTTCATTAAAATTGTTCTGAATGAATGATTTTCTGGAATAATTGCAAACTAAACCCTGAAGATTCAAGTTTTTACTCAAATGTGCACAGATTTTCATTTTAAACCCTAAACTTCATTAAAATTGTTCTGAATGAATGATTTTCTAGCACAATTGCAAACTAAACCCTGGAGATTCAAGTTTTTACTCAAATGTGCATAGATTTTCATCATAAACCTTGAACTTGACTAAATTCACACTGAATGCATGTTTTTATGGCATATTTACAGATCAGTCCCTGGAAATTCATATTTTTATCCATGAGTCCCCTATTTTGCTCATTTAACCCTCAATTTCTTCAAAATTACACTAGATACATGTTTTGTTGACAAAATTACAAATTGGACCCTAGGAATCCTGATTTTTCCAAAAATGGTTTTGCACATTTAACCCCCAACTTCCTTAAAATTTCATAAAATGTGTTTCCATAAACATTTTTGCTGATTTAGCCCTAGAATCTCAGCCTTAACTCAGGAGTATGTAATTTTTGCACAGAGGCCCTTGGAAATTTACATATTTCACCCATGCATACACTTGTACATTTTTTTTTCTTTTTTTCATGCATATATTCTCATGCTAATTTTCTTACATCCTGCACACCTTTCAAACTTAGTTTTCGCATCATTTGTCGAATTTCTTCCAATTTTTATGATTTGGATTTTCATCGCCGAGGGCGTACATTAATAGGCTTGACAATGCCAACATTGACCTGAATGAGGATTTTTTTTCTCTCATTTAATTTTCTCAGATTTCCTAAGTTTCCGCTGTTTTGCGTGACATTTTCCTAATATTTCCGATTTTCACGATTTTCCTCATTACCCAAGGGTGTACAGTAAAGTGGCATTTTCAATGCCTACATTGTCCCTCTGATTATTTTCTTTATCATTTTCCTTTTTTTTTCATTTCTTCTCTTTGATTTGGCATGTTTTCGCATTCATCTTAGGCATGTGCATTCAGAGTAGACAAGCATACGCACAATAGATCATTAGCAAGTAGGAAACCTAGAAAGACTGAGTTCTTCGGGCGCATAGGGGTGCCTAATACCTTCCCCATGCGTAACAAGAATCCTTACCCTTTCTCTGGCCTACATTGGTCAAGTGTTGCATCCATTAGGTACAGAGCACACACGCATTCATTTGCATCATTTTTCTTGCATTCATATGCATCTTGGTTTTCCTCGTCTTTCCATTAAAAGACTAGGTGGCGACTCCTTCTCCTTATCTTTTTCATATCTTTCTTTGGTGTTTCCAAGTCCAGTCTCTTTCTTGAGATTCACCATCTTTGTCGTGACCATATCGGGACTCCTCGTGTATTTCCACGCACCTTGGAGTTGTGTAGGGTTCCACCGACATGATCACACCAGCTATGGGGCACTTGTCCCACCCGCACTGGCCACCACAGGGTCCGCCTCCTCATGACGTCCTCCACACATGGTGTTTAGGAGGGAGTTTCATACCTCCACACCCGAGCCTCAATGCTCACAGTGACAACCGGAGAATCATACCTCTCCATCATGCCACAAGACACCTCAACTTACAGACCACAATCCTAGCATTGAAACGACAGTCAAGGAGTTTCATACCTCTAGGATTTGACACCTTTCAGCCTCAGGTATCTCGGCCCCCGACCTCAACCAGGGAGACGCGCTCGACCACCTGAGAATGTCGTCACATTCCCTGGTCCCAATGACACGGTCCCACACTGTCTTGGCCTACACACAGAAAACTAGGAAAACCATTTTCCAAATCTGTCAACTCGTCTCTTTTGAAATCATTTTTGAAACCATTTTATATATTTGAAAACTCTTCCAAAACCATAGCAAAACGGCACATCAGTTGTCCTAAGGGACCACTATTGACGGCCCACATTCCCATCTCAAAGGGACAATACAAACCAATCTAGAAAACCCTCAAAAAATCACATTTTATAGAAGCATTTGGGCCCTAATTCGGCATGCTGAAAAATAGGTTCGGTATGCCAAAAATCTTTGGTTCGGTAGACCAATCTGGATTGGTTGACTAAATCAAATCAACGATCAATACTCTAGCCAAAATTGGTTTACCGAAAATGGTTCGATCAACCAAAATCCATTAATTCGATCGAACGTCCAAAATCAGACGACCGAACGTCGACCAAAGGACCAAAACTGATAGAAAAATAGCATACCAAAATGGTTCGGTATGACGATTTCTGCGAAAATCCAGAAAACAGCCCAACCCTACTATTCAAAATCGCTCAACTGGGACCAACGATCGGACCTACAAAACCAATACCAAAAATCTCACATAAAACATAAGATGTAAACGCTTGAGTCTACTCCAAAACCCAACAAACAAAACCAAAAACCATTCACCATGCATTAAGATATAAATTCGCAAAGCTAGGAGGGTCAAAACGACC
This sequence comes from Posidonia australis, assembly GCA_024699735.1. NCBI lineage: Eukaryota > Viridiplantae > Streptophyta > Magnoliopsida > Alismatales > Posidoniaceae > Posidonia > Posidonia australis. Next base: position 14,888 of record JAMKQA010051522.1, on the reverse strand, counting down.
TAAAACTCAACTACCGCCATTAACACCCATAAATACCTCCATAAATACTTGTAAAATCATAATAAATTCTAAGAATGTAAATTTACCTAGATTTCATGCAATCCTATCAATTTCTACCAATTTCATGCTCTTTATTCATGGGTTGGAGGTGCGTACCTGAGAAACGCGCTCCAGCGATCCTCTGGCCAACTTCGGTGACCACAACCCTCGTCGGGGCTCACACAACCACAGGGGCTCACACGACCACAAAAGCACATCACTCGAGCTCCACACGCCGCCACGAGCCGCCGCTCGCCTTCGCCAACTCACGAGCACACTGAACAGAGGAGGGGGAAGAAGCAAAGGAATGGACGGGGGAGAGGAGAGGTTGGGGGTGAATGGGGAGAGTAAGGAAGAAGAAGGAAGGTGAGTGGGGGAGGAGAAGGGGATGGCGTGCTCGGGAAGAGGAGGATAAACACACGGAGAGGGAGAGAAGGAGAGGCAAGGTGAGCTGGTCGTGCCCGACGCACATGGGCTTATAAAGCCATGCAAGGTGGTAGCTAAACACATGCACAACCACACGTCCTGCCTACCCACCAGCCCGCACAAGCATACCCAACTCACATTACCAACTCGCTCCCACCAATCGGCCCACAAACATGGGCCCCACACCGACCCACACCCAGGCCCCACACGCACAGTGCCATGATGCACAGTGTCAAACCACGCATAGGGACATGCAAATAGAAGTCAACCCATGAGGCCGAAGTCCAAAATCACAAAACTACATAGACGGGCCTCGGAAACAATAACACCCTTCTAGGAACAAATTCATTAAAATATAAATAATTACAAAATAAATTTTACGGGTGTTACAGATTTGTGTGGTTGGAGCCCTTGTCTTCTCTCTCTAGACCCCAGAATAAAGGTCAAGTAGAAATTGGTGGCAAGAATTGTAGGCGAAAATTAGCGGTGAGAATTGTTGATGAGAATTAGCTGCAAGCAGCATGAATAGTATTCTATCAAAAAAATAGTGAACGCCACTTGACCTTTTATACCCAGTTTTCCCACTATCGTGGCGTGTGCCACATGAATTGCCTTGTCCCGAGGCTTGATCGCATCTTCCCATGGGTTTAAATCCCATGGCCAACCCTCTTGTGAGGGGGAGAGTAAAGAAGAGAGAGAGAGAACGAGAATGAGAGGGAGAGAGGGAACAAGAGACTGTGAGGAGAGGGAGGAAGGAGGAGCCATCGACCACTAAGGTTCCGTCGCTGTCGAAGTGCACGTGCCGTCGGTGGGGTGTGTACGTTGGGAGGCTGGCCAAAGTTCACCAAAGAGCTCGCTGGAGTTGGGAATCGCCGGCAAACTTCAACTGTGTATGCGTTTCCCTCCCTCTTTTAATTCCTAGAGATCATGCCTAGGTGTATTTTGAAGTGGTAAAGATCATGGAAGCATAAAAACATGATAAACATGTGGGAGAAATGATTTATGAATTTTCAAGGAATTATCCATAAGATTTTGTGAAATATGAATTATCTCTTAAAATAAATAGAAATCATGTTAATCCTATGTTCTAATGGTGTTTAGTGATGTCTATGCATGCCTTGGATGTTCCTGAATTATTCCTGTGATTTTTATGAATTTTTATGGAATTTTCATGGAATTTTCAATGATTTTCCCAACATTTCCAAAGATGGGATCTGTCTGAGTTTTTTGAACTAACCGACTAAGGGTCAGGCGGTTTTCATTGGCAAGAATCACTAGTGGATTCTCTTTGCGGAAATCAGTGATGGATCTCACTAGCAAAAATAGCTAACAGATCCTGGTGGTGGTTTTGACTAGTGAAAATGGTTAGCGAATCCAGTGTTTTCAGTAACTCAGACCTTGTTTTTAGTAATTGTGCTTTGACTAAAATGTGAATAAATCCTGTTATTACATGTAGACTGATAAATAATTAAATGCTTGAGATCATGAAAACCATGATGGTATAAAAAAATGTGAGATAAAGTGTAATGAAAATAATTTCCTAAAACAAGTAGGAAATGCCTAGAAATGGTTATGAACCAATAAATGGATGAATAGTGTGATCATGGTTAGTGAGAACCATGAATGTGAAAATAGATGATTGAGAACGAGTTTTGATAATGATTTTGAAAGTGATTTAAAAGAGTTTTAAAGGAAGCCACATATATTTTAAATGATTTGCCGAGATTTGTAGGAACCATATAAAAGCCGATTGGTTGTACCGACAAGGGGTTGTGAGACCTCTAAGTAGTTGGGGACGAGCCTAGGATGTGGTGGCCAAGTTGGTTTGGGGAGAGAGCCTTGTGACTGTGTCTAGTTGTAGTACTATAGGGCCTGGGAGATGATAAACCCAATGATGCCTCAGTGCAGGTGTTGGTCGGGTCTGGGGTTAGAGTCCCTAGGTACTCGAGCACCTAGGGGCATCACAGAGTAGACACACTCCATGCTAGTACCTATGATAGTACGCTACTTTGAGGCTACAGTCGGGGCGGTTGAACTCCTACACGGGGTGTTTCACCGTGGCACTGCAGTGTGACGGGGATGGAGTCTCGCTAACTTCATGTGGCCAGGTCGGTCACCTGTGGCCAAGGTGATACGACAGGTTTTTGAGAGAGATTAAGATTTGTGTGTTTGCTAGCTTCCAGCCTTTTTTGTGTGGCTTGATATATGAGTTGATTTGTGTTTTGGCTGGATTCTAGGCGACAAAAATGACTTCCTGAAATGTATAAAGTGATTTGAAAATGAGCATGAGATTTTTTAGGAAAATGACAAAAGAGTTTTGAAAAGTTATGATTTATAAATGATTTATCTCCGACTGCGTGTTTTGGCTTTCGAGAATCGTGTTTTTCTCTTATTTTTCGTAGCAGTTTAGGCTTCTTGGCTTTTGTGTAAGTGTTTTGGGACACGTACTAGGTAACATTAACGTCACTTACGTGTGGTTTTAAATTGTTTGTTTCAGGTGCATAGCTGGAGGCACAATCTTACTCTAGTGTGATTTTCGGAGTCACTTACCCACACACAGGTTTGGGTTATGATTTGAAATTATTTAATTGTTTATTTATGCTAAATTAGATTTAAATAAATTATTTGGGTAGTTTTTGTACTATTGTGTAGTGCTGGGGTGTTACACATGTAGTGTTATATATAGTGTTTGTTCTTATTATTGTTGTTGATTGTAGTGTTGTATATCATGGCTCGCATCAATAAAGTTTGGCAAGATAAAAAAAGTATGAAGAAAAATGTCATATTGTTTTTAAACTTGTGGCTTGAGATATTACATATGATAAATTAATTTTTACACCTTCTTGGAGTGTTAATTAAGTTACATGGACGTCAAAGCAAAAGAAGAATGAATGAAAGTAGTACTTAATGGTGACATTCGATGTCATTTTTCGCTTTATTGTGAAACTACTATATTTTGGTGACATTTGTTGATTTTTTTTTATGTACTATTTTTTGGTGGCCTAATGTCATGAACAAACATGAATTTTGTATTTTCATTCCGATTCGGTTCTTATATACCAAACATTGGAAAGGAATTGTCTATCACTTCCACTCTGCAATTTGACTGCATACCAATTATAGGAATGAAATAAAACTATTCTATTTCATTCTAAATTATAGAGTTCATTTCATTTCTATCTAATTTCATTCTAGTGTACCAAACGTAGCATAAGCATATTAAAACATCTCAAGCATGTTGCAAGGTATTACATTTTGTTACGACCTAAGCCCAAGTGACCCACAAGAAGTCGTGAAACTACTATCTTAAAGTAACTCGTATATGACCTAACAACACTGGTCAAAATGCTTAAGCTATAAGTTTCTTTAATAGTAGATCGCATCCTTGTATACTTGTCCTAAATCTTCAAATTATTATGAAACACCTCAAGCATGTCTCAAGATATTACAAATGGATTGACCACCTTGGTCACATCTGACTCAAGTGATGGTTGGAAAATTAGGATAAAAGGGATACGTGGATATGGTGAAGCTTACAACTTTTCTAGTTAAAGAGCAATTACACATGACAAACTCCACCGACATGGTATGTACTTTGGTTAGCTCCCTTTAGGGTACTTGGAAGCATTATTGTCCTCTTAAATAGGGGAGGATGATTTGTAAAAGTCATATTAGTTGTTTGCTCATTGATTTGTCTAGTCCTTATTGTGTATATGAATTTTGGTGGTTGTTTGATTTCAACACTCCATATATTTCATTGCCCATTTATGTAACATCTATGCTAGATTATCTAGATTATTGTAGACCATAAATATTGTGATATTTGGGTAATATGGTTTATTAATGGATAATCATTGTGTTTTTGACCCAATGTGTGTGTTTTCTCCCTCTATGTAGCTATGTTGACTTGGTTCCCTGGTTATGTGGCATTTTGACCTATTGTGGCTCCTCTGTGTGTATGTGCATGGAATCTTGGTTGGATTTTAGTCAAACCATGCACAGTAACAATATTCACATGCCTTCTTCTTATTCCTCTTCTTTCTTTTCTTCCCTAATTCACGAGCCAACACCGCTCATCCTGTCTCCTCCTTGCCAATGGTGGAAGGTGGCTGGCAGGATTTGAGGGTGGCACGGGAGAGGAGAAGATAAAAAGGGAAGAAGGGTGATGGCTTTGGGCATTTGAGGGAGCGCAAGGTAGAGAGGGAACCAGAGGAAGAGTGTGACCCAAGCCAGAGAGTGAGGGCCAAAGGAGGGGAGGGTTGTCAGAGATTGACCGGTGGCTAAGGAGACTTAGTGCTTGTCTGTGACACCTGGGCCTGATTATCCATTTTAATGGTAAACCATGTAATTAATTGTAATATTGTATAAATGGTTTATTAATGGATAATCTGTTGTTTCTTGCGATTGTAATGATTTGGTTGGCGTAATGTGCACCTGGTTGTGATTTGGGACCAATGTAGAGTTTGATTTGAGGATGCATAGTCGTCTCAATTTACGTGTCTGTCATTTTCTTCTTTTTCTTTCCTCCTTTTTATCACAGACACTCTCTCTCTCACTCTCTCACGAGCCCTCACCATCCCTATCTTCCACTTCCCCTTTCCCCGTCCCTTCCTATGGGATGGGCAGCCGACGTGACGTGAGGAGGAGAGGTAGATATAGAGGGAAGGAGGCACCAAGTGAAGGAGGAAAAAGAGAAAGGAGGAGGAACCAAGGATCCAGAGGAAGAGAAGGAAGGACTAAGCCGTGTGTGTCATCGTTGTGGGTCACCATGGCTACGCCGGGGTGCGGGAAAGACGTTGGGTGTGCTACCTGAGGTACGTGACCCTCTTCCTCTCTTGTTTCCATGTTTTGAGTTCAATATGTTAAATGCATGAAAAACAAAAATAATGCATGTAAAATTGTAGGACAATAGGAGAATGGTTGAGAATGTGATAAATAGCATGAATATGTAGATATCATGCGACTAGAATGGAAATTTGTAGGGTTATACTAAATCTAGGGATGAAGGCTACAATAGTCATTTATGAGCTTCACACCTTTGTGATTTTCGTATGAATTGCATAGTTGATGGATTGATGAATGGTTTGAGGGTTTTTGAAGTAGACTCAAGAGTCTATACCCCATGATTTATTTGTGTTTTATGATGCTTGTTTGAAAGATCCGCCAGAGGCTCCCACTTCCGGTGAACGAATGGTTGCTGGAAGAAGCCGTGTACAGAACATGGGAGATTCGACATGTCGAACTGGGTTCGGCATGTCAAATCCTTGTCAGTTTGTACAGGGGCGCTTGGTTTTGATAGACCAAAGACCTTCGGTCAGGCTGACAACCCTAGTTCTGACTTTGCCATCGAGAAGTGGCGATTTCACTGTCTACAGTGATGCTTGTGAGACCGGCTTGAGATGTGTTCTAACGCAGCATATTAGGGTGGTGGCGTATGCCTAACACCAGCTCAAGGATCATAAGAAGAATTATCCCACCCATGACTTGGAGATGGCTATTGTCATTTTTGCTTTGAAGATTTGGAGGCACTACCTCTATAGCGAGTAGTTTGAGGTGTTGACAAATTACAAGAGCTTGAAGTATATCTTCACGTAGAAGGATCTGAACTTGAGACAAAAGCTCTGGGTGGAGTACATTACGGATTTTGATTTTAGTCTATCGTATCACTCTAGAAAAGCAAATGTGGTTGCTGATGCTCTGAGCCTATGCACTCATATTATGGCTAGCTTGATGATCAGACAATGGAAATTGCTGGAGCGACTAGTGGAGTGTAGACCTTGGAGACAGTCTTAGGGAGCTGCCAGAGTTTTGTTAGCAAATTTATCTATTCGTCCTAGAATGGTGGAGGCCATTGTTGCTGCTTAGTAATTGGATTCTTTTGTGCTAGAGATCTGGGGAAAGCTAGAAGTTGGGAATGTACCTCACTTCTCAGTTGGAGTGGATGGTGGGTTGAGGTACGACCTACGGTTGTATATGCCTCGAGTGGAAGAATTCAAGAACTGTCTACTTGATAAAGCCCATCGCTCTAGATACACTATTCATCCAGGAAGTACCAAGATGTACAAGGACTTGTAAAGGTATTTCTAATGGCATGGAATGAAGAGAGAAATTGCTGAGTATGTGGCCAAGTGTATAACCTATCAAATGGTGAAGATTGAGCACTAGAAGCCTAAGAGAACTTTGCAACCTCTGGACACCCTAGTGTGGAAATGAGAGCATGTGTCGATGGATTTTGTCACTGGATTTCCCAAGATGAGACGGAAGAATGACACGTTTTAGGTAATTGTGGACCACTTGATGAAATCGACACATTTCTTGCCTATGAGGGTGAATCTTCCTTTGACACGATTGGCAAAGTTGTATGCAGCTAAGATTGTTCGGCTGCATGGTGGCCTAGTGTCTATAGTGTCTGACAGAGACACAAAGTTCACTTTAAGGTTCTAGGGAGCATTACAGGAGGCTTTTGGTACAGTGTTGAACTTCAGTACAGCCTTCCACCCTCAGATAGATGGTTAGACAGAGAAGACCATTCAAACACTGGAGGACTTGCTGCAAGCCTACACCCTATGCTTTGGTGGTAGTTGGGAGGATTATTTGCCTCTAATTGAGTTTGCATATAACAACAACTACCATGCCAGTATTAGGAAGGCACCTTTTGAGGCATTATATGGGAGACCTTGTAGGACCCCTACCTATTGGAGTGAGGTGGGTGAGAGATAGTTGGTTGGCTTTGAGATCGTATAGCAGTACAAGGGCAAGGTAGACTTGATTAGGAAGAGACTGCTGACAGCATAGAGTCGGTAGAAGAACTATGTAGATTGGAGGAGAAGGCCTTTGGAATTCGAGGTGCGAGACTTCATTTTCCTGAAAGTGTCACCAACCAAGGGAGTTACGTAGTTTGGGAAGAGTGGCAAGTTGAGTCTCTACTATGTTCGACCATATCAGATTATCAAGAGAGTTGGTGAGGTGGCTTATAGGTTCGGCCTACCTTCAGAGTTGGCTAGTGTGCATGGCGTCTTCCATATGTCCATGTTGAGGAAGTGTTTGGCTGACGTGTCCCAAGTAATACCAGTGCAACCAGAGGAGCTTCAGGAAGACCTGTCCATGGTAGAGGACATAGTGTGGATTCTAGACAGGAAAGAGCAAGTCCTCAGGAACAAGGTCATCCCTCTAGTGTTGGTGCAGTGGCAGCACTATGGCACGGAGGAGACTACCTAGGAGCGTGAGGTGAACATCTAAATGAGAGACCCCCCATTTGTTTTATTAGTGGTGAATTTCGATGACAAAATTCCTTTTAAGAGGCGTAAGATATAACATTTGTGCTTGATTATTCAAATTATTGTAAACCATGAATATTGTAATATTTGTGTAATATGGTTTATTAATGGATAATCATTGTATTTCTGACCCAAAGTGTGTGTTTTCTCTCTCTATGTGGCTATGTTGACTTGGTTCCCTGGTTATGTGGCATTTTGACCTATTGTGGCTCCTCTATGTGTATATGCATGGAATCTTGGTTGGCTTCTAGTCAAACCATGCACATTAACAATATTCACGTGCCTTCTTCTTCTTCCTCTTCTTTCTTTTCTTCCCTGATTCATGAGCCAACACCGCTCATCCCGTCTCCTCCTTGCCAGCGATGGAAAGCTACAGGTGGTCGACGGGATTCGAGGGTGGCACGGGAGAGGAGAAGATAAAGAGGGAAGAAGGGTGATGGCTTTGGGCATCTGGGGGGTGCAAGACAGAGAGGGAACCAGAGGAAGAGTGTGAGCAGAGCCAAAAAGTGAGGGCCAGAGGAGGGGAGGGTTGTCAGAGTTTGGCCGGTGGCTGAGGAGACTTAGTGCTCATTGGAGGAGAAAAGAGGCTTGTCGGTGAGTGTAGGCCGTCAGAGAGATGAACGTTTTTTTTTTTTTTTTGGGCAAAGAATAATGTAACCTTTTATTAATGATGATAGGTTACAAGTACTAAGGCTACAATAACCATGAAAAATCCATGGTTAAGAGTACTCAAGAGCAAACATACATGCTCACCAATTCACAAAGAATAGCAACCCTTACCAACTAAAGGAAGTTTAAACAACCAAAGACAAAAAATTACAAGGAAGGGTAGGTAATCATGTAGGGAATATGAAAACCAGAAGATGACTCATCCCAAATCCCAAAAACCTAGCCCATTCAGGAAAAAAGAGAGAAGGGTAGATTCTTCTTCGAGTACTTTGCCAACACCAAGTGTTCTGGCCACAAGATAGATATGCATGTAAGAGCTTTAACATTTTATTTGACGAATGGAAGGAACACCCCATCTATCAAGATTGCAAATTCCACGTAGTTCTGCTGGCAATTCACTAAAAGCACCATACATGAAATCCGTCATAGTAAGACAACCCTATTTAGCAAGGAAATCCATAGCACCATTACTTTCTCAAAAACAATGAGATAATTGAATCAAGGAAAAGCATGAATGATGCTAAATAAGTCTGCAATACTTAGCACAATTCCAGTGCAAAGGATACTCTCCTTTTAGCATACGAATGACAGGAAGAGAATCAAAATGTATTGTGGACAAAGAAATTTGTCTTTCACCACAAATACACAAAAGATCCCACATAGCTCTCATCTCTGCAACATTATTTGTTCCAATTCCATAAGACCTTGAAAAACCAATAATAACACGCCTGTCAGGAGACCGAACAATGCCACATCCACTTGTGTTTTTGGAATTACAAGATCCATCAACATTACCCTTAAAACCATACCTGCAAGGAGACCACGTGATCTTCATAAACCAAGGCTCTACACATTCAAGCACGTTGAAACCATGAGCACGAAGCACATCTGCCCTACTTCCAGGAGCACAAAACTTCTTATCCTTTATCATAATATTGCAATCAGCAATAACAAGAGATGAAATGTGAGGAGTTGATTTGTGGATATTAGAGAATTTTCTATTACATCTTTCCTTCCAAATGTGTCAGCAAATTAGGTCAGGAATAACACCAATAAGAAACTTCTGAAATGTAGATCCTGAAGCCTTTGTAACCCATGTATTAATGGTGTGGAAGACACATGGAGATACCGGCAAATAGAATAGTTCACCAAAAAATCGACACAAGTTTCGAGCAAGATCTCCTTCAATGAAAAGATGTTGCAAGGATTTACATTGAGCCTGTACACAGCAAACACATTTAGAGGCTATAGGAATATTAAGATTTTTAATGCTCTCATCAACTGATAACCCATTCCGTCCCATCTTCCATAGAAAAATAGAGACTTTTGTGGGGAAAAAGGGGGACCACATCCATTCACAGAGGGTAGAAACATTATATTCCATAGAAAGGGCCTTCCATGTGCTCTTGAAAGAAAATTTTCCATCCTCTACAGGAAGCCAAATGAGTCTGTCCTCTTCCCCAGAAGCATCAACCTAGAGATCATCCAAAGCTCACCACATCTCATGGTGTTGATTTGCATCAACATAATCATAAAAAAAAATCTAGCTGATGAACTACATCAAAAATGCTTATCGAACGATCAGCCCAAGAATTAATACGAAAATATTCACATAGAATACCACCCTTCCACCATTTATTAGTCAGAAAAGATCTATTACCTTTGTTAATGAACCAATGAGAATGAGATATCCAAGGAATGATTGTCATAAGATCTTTCCATCTCCCAGAACAGAAAGAAGGAGTACACCAACCTTTGTAGACCACATTATATTTAGTATAACAAAACTTACTGCATAATGAATCTTTTTGAAGAAGCTTCTAGCAACTTTTAATTTTAAAAAGAAAATGAGTATCCTTCAAAGTACGAATACCAAGACCAAACTTAGAGAGAGGGGATGCACAATTTTTCCAACTAACCCAATGATGTTTCCTCTTCACATCACAATAACCCCACATAAAATCCCTCATCTTCTTCTCAATAGATTCCAGTATGTTAGTGGGAACTTTATGATAGCCAATGTATGAATGGGGATTGAGGAAAGAACATTCTTTACCAATACCAACCTACCACCCATAGATAATAAACGTGCCTTCCATCCATCAATACGACTGCAAATCTTGTCCACAAGGGGTTGGAAGAAGTGAGAGAACATACGGCTAGGAGCAGTAGGAGCACCAAGATAAATAAATGGCCAAGATCCTTTAGAAAAACTTGTAATAAGCTCAACATTCTTATGAGTATCAAGATCTTTCCTCCAAAAATACATGCATTTATTCTTGCCCATGTGCTGACCGGAGGAGAGCTCATACTTGGAAATGAAATCAATGAGCCTATTAATAGTATGAGAGTTCGCCCTACAAAAAATCAAAGCATCATCTGCAAAGAAAAGGTGGGAAGGTGTGCCACCTTTACCTGTGGTAGAGAATCTTTCACAAAGATTACCATCAAATATTTTTTTTAAGCATCTGCTGAAAACTTCCTGAGCCAAAATAAACAGTGAAGGAGATAAGGGGTCCCCTTGCTTAAGCCCCCTAGTAGATTTGAAAAAACCAGATTGACGACCATTAATCACAGGAGAAAACCAGTTATTATGCAACGTCGATTTAACAAGTTCAACAAATCTATCAGAGAAGCCAAACCTACATAATACCTTGAGTACAAAATCCCACTCCATTTTATTATAGGCCTTCATCATATCTAACTTGAAAACAATATTTCCCTCTCTGCATTTTTTTATCAAGATCAGAAAAGATTTCTTGAGCAAGCTGAATTTGTTCAAAATATCTCGCCCTTTAACGAACCCAACCTGTTCATCAGCTTTGGCAGCAATGTCATTAGCCTATTATTCAGAATTTTTGAAAAAAAATTTGACATGACATTTCCCACACTTATAGGCTAGAACTGAGCAAAACTAGAGGGATTTTTAACTTTTGGGATCAAGCAAATCAGAGATGTAGAAATACTCTTGTGCATCTTACCCCAATAAAAATATATTTAACAAGATCCACCAGATCATCCTTGATAATATCCCACGCAGTAATATAAAAAGATAAGGAAAACCCATTAGGACTTGATGTAGCATGAGATGGCATACCTTTTAATGTTTGAAAGATTTCATCCTGGTCAGGAACGACAAAGAGAATACGAGACTCCTCATTAGAAACAATAGAAGGGATCACCTGAAGAAGTTCATCATTAACAACAAAGTTCTGAGAAGTAAATAATGTAGAGAAAAAACCACAAGCCTCGTCCTGTATATCCTGCACATCATGCAACCAATCACCATTTGCATTTTTGATAGCATGTATGAAACATCTTTACCTTCTATCTTTAACACTTTAATGAAAGAAAGTTGTGTTTTTATCTCCATCCTGCAACCATTTACAACTAGCCTTTAGACACCAAAAGCTCTCTTCACGAAGGAGCGTTTCATGCAATCTTTGATTAGCTTCAACAAGACATTGTAATCCATCCTCAGAGTAGGAAGAGTCTAACCTTTCTTGAGCCAAAAACACCTCCTTTTTTGCCTTTTTAGCACTCTCGAAAATATTCCCAAAGAAATCTCTACTCCAAACACGAAGATGGTCTTCGAGTCTTTTTAATTTGAGAAACCACCTAAGAGAGCAATCCCCCATATCTGCAACTGGAACCTCCCATGAGTCTCTAATCACATCCAGACAATTGTTATCCTTAAGCCATGCATCAACAAATTTGAAAGGCCTCGGCTCCACAAAATGATTAGAATGAAGGTCCAATAAAATAGGAGCATGATCAGAGCAAGATCTATAAAGATGAAAAATATTAGCAGAAATATCAGACTTCCCTGGATTCCACAAACAATGATCCAACCTAGTCAAGATACGATGATCCCCTTGTTGATTATTGCACCAGGTAAAAGGTAAACTAGAAAAACCCACATCCTGTAAAGAGCAAGCATTCACAAAATCCCTAAATTCATCCATGTGTAATTTAGTGGGAAGCCTCCCTCCTTTTTTCCTTCTGAAGATGAAAGAATAGTATTGAAATCCCCCACAACACTCCATGGTTTGTCCACATCACATAATCTTATAAGATGGTCCCATAAGGAATGTCTCTTTTGAGCACTACTACTGGCATATACAAAAGAAACAATAATAGGCATACTAAAAAAGCCATCAGAAACTGCAACCGTTAAACACTGAGAATAGGCTGATATGCAATCCACACTAATCATAGCCATACTAAAAATCCAAATTTTAGAAGCACCAGAACTATTAGAAATAAACTTATCAAAACCCAAAGACACAGCCAATTGGTCTCCTCTATCATCATCAACAAAAGGCTCCAATATAGACAAAATAGAAGGTCTATACATTCTGATAAGATATTTCAACCTTTGGCTCGAGACACCCCTAGCATTCCATACAAGAATCTTCATTTGATAAAAGATAGAAGGATTTTTTTACCTAGTTTACCTTGAACTTGCTCTTGGTTGTGAGACCTATTAAAAAGTTTTCTTTTCTCCCAACCCCAGTACTTTCAAAATCACTAGCATACTCTCTCAAGTTGCCTTTTCTCTTTCTCTTCCTTGGATGTCCCCTTCCACGTGGCCTGTCTAATGAGTGTGCTCTATTTTCCTGTTCACCATCTGAAATCAATCTTCTATCCTCCTCCTCTTCCACACTAGCATTATAATCCTTTTCCACATCCTATCCAACAATTTCCTTACTGGCATTGTACTCAGCCAGGCTTTGTTCAAGATCCACCACCTCCAGAGCATTCCCATCCTCTTCTGAAAACACACGACTGAGCAACTCCCTGATTTCTGGATCATTATCCCAAAGAAAGTCCTCTTTTGGTGGAGAAACAAGTCCCTCCTTCAACCTTTGGAATAAGTTGGAAATAGGAACATCTTCCTTGCCATCAAACAAGAAAATATCTGATTACTTTAGTATTCTCCCAGTTGGCTTCCAAACCTTCTATTCCTGATGTAACCGCATTTCCTTCCTTTGCCGAGAATCAACCACTTACTTTGGAGCTTCAGTTGTCGTCGACGTTCTACTGACATTCCTTCGGTGTACCTTGCTACGGCTACAGTCGGTTGAAATATGCCCTCTCTTCTTCCACGCCATGCAGAACGGTGGCCTACTCTCAAGAATTACCTACTAGAAAGCTCTTTAACCTCCGTGCCAACATGGATTTCAGTAGGATATTCCTTCGTGAGGTCCAGATCCACACAAAACTAGGCACAGACAGCGGTTGTCTTCGTCGACGTCGGTGTGGCAACTAACAGTAGGGCACCGAAGGCCTTTGTCGCCATCCGAATAAAGCCTGGCTTGGAGTAACACTGTGGAAGAGCCGGAAGAGAAATCTCAGATTCCATACTAGGCCGAAACCATGGAGACCATCTGAAAACTTTGATGCCTTGGCCTTGCATTATCCATTTTGATCTTGTGTAGATCTTCATGAAGTCATTCTCCAATGTAAAATTAACCAGCACATGCCTTCTGTCAATAACTGAACAATTGACTCCCCCATGAACTCCCCATCCCGACAAACCCTTCTGGATATCTAATACAGGCAAATGGCTGGAGAAGAATTTGAATATGAGAGCAAATCTGTACAGAGCTGAAACTCGCGCAATCTGCACATTCGTCAAAATCACCGCCGGCCGTCCAAACTTCACTGAAAGATCACGAACAGGAAGATTGTCGGTCAAGTGTCCAACCACATCTGCAGAGCCCTGATTTCCAGCCACATCTGCAGAAGAGCATCCACCAGAAGACTCTTCCATGCCAATAGGGATTAAGGAAAGTCACACTAGGACGCAGAACCTCTGAAAAAATCAAGAACCCACCACCAGAAGACGACAGAAGGGCCACTGCATGCAAACCCTGGCGTCGTTGGAAGATGAAGTCCCACCAATACCACAACGCACACAGGCACCAGAACCCTAAACACCCAGGACCTAGCAAAAGGACGCAAGAGCACCACTGTAAAACCACCACGAAGCAGCCACAGAGAGATCGCCACTGCCACACAGCACCGGAAACAGAAAAGAAACCCACCACAAACCAACTGCAACTCAGAAGAAGAATCTGCCACGAAAACACTACAAGAAGATCACCACGCAAACCCTAAACCATGGAGAGAGGACCGACGAAGATCACCCGTAGGAAGTTGCACAGAAGATCAAGAAAAGATCACCCGCAGGAAGCTACACCGATGCCAGAACCCTAACCGGAGATCCCCACCGTAAATCCTCCGACTGATGGAGACATCAATGGCCGTGCTCCAAAGAAAAAGGGCAGCCTAACAGAAGTTCACTCAATTGTTGTAGCTTCCGCAGTGCATCCATGGTTGGACGTTGTGAAGAGATGTATCCTGTGCATATGTGATAAACATGAAATGTTGAGACTAGACATGGAAAACAGGCCGGACCAGGCCTGGGCCGGCCCGGGCCCGCAAAAAACGGCAGCGGGCCGGGCCCAGCCC
>JAMKQA010051521.1:0-19920 GCA_024699735.1 Posidonia australis | reverse complement strand
AGGTTGCACCACTCCTGCAGCTACCGGAGATCCGTCCGCCACCGGACCCACTTCCCAAGTGGTATAAAGAGGATCTATTCTGCAATTTCCATCGCATTCGTGGACATTCGACAGATGGCTGCTGTGCTCTCCGGAGTGTTGTCCAAGACTTGTTCGACGATGGACACATTATCATCAACCCTTAGAAATAGCTCACATAGTCACCTGAACCCACGCCCGCATATGCACGTGCACACTCTAGAATAGCCGACCCCGCCTTAACTGAGCCTGCAAGCTCCGAAGATGCTGGAACTTCAGGGGCTCATCCTCTCTTCCCCAAATCTTTTCTGAGAGAATCCATCGGGTTAGATCAGCCTTGTTCGTCATCCTACCTCTTCCTTAGTTCTATCCGGCAGCACTCGTGTGCGCCACTCTCACTCTTTGTTTTTCTTAGCCAGAGTTTGCTAATTCGCTGTGAACCCATCATAGCTGCAAGCTACTGTCTCAACCTCATCCTACCAGACTGTCTACTTTGACTCTGAGCCTATCAATGATCCATTCTAAGTTAATCGGTTTGAGCCGGTTAACTTCATCCTTGAATTTGAACATGGCAGCTACCCACCTATTCGTAGCAATCCTCCTAGGATGGTCGAGAATGTATGTCACCATTGGGGATATGAGAAAGAGATACCTCTCTAGGAGTACGGTCAGGGGATCGCTAAGCCGTTGCGGCGGAGGAGAGGAGAAAGCGAGGAAGACTCAGTTTCGAATAGCTGCGAGGAATTCTTCAAAAATCACACTGTGTATCATAAAACTTGAGTTTTCTTCACAGTTTGGTCCTGAAAATTTACATTTAACTGCTAGACCTTTTAAAAATGAGTTTTGATTGTGCATTTTGCATTTTAAACCCCACGACTCATCATAATTGCACTGATTAGCCTAAAAACTCATCTTTTATCACAATTAGATCCTTGAATTTTGCAGAAAGGCCCCTGAGTTCACGTTAAAGCATTTTTGAACATGAAAATTTACATTTTGACCCTTAGAATATTTCTAAATTCCTCATTTAAGGTTTTTAAATGTTTTCCATCATATTTTGGGCTACTTTTCACTCTTGTCTTGCATTTAATCACAGAATCCACTTGCAAACCATGTTTTCATTGAGATTTGAAATTTTGCCCCGTATTTTGACTACATTTGCACATAAGTGTGAATTTTGCACTTTAGTCCCTGACTCTTCAGGAAATTATCTAAGTGCAATTTTTGCATCCTTGTGCCACATTGACACTGGACTCGTCATTTGCATGTCAGAATAAGGACCATGAACCTGTTTTTCATCTATTTCTCGCTCTTATCGCGAATTTTACGTTTTAGTCCCTATGTTTGCCATTTATTGCATTTATATCCTTTTGGTGATTTTTTTTCTTCTCCCTGTTTCTTGCAAATGACATTGTCCCGACATTTAGCATTCATTTTGACATAACTTAGTCCATGCATTACTCCCATGCAAGCATTGGCTAGGAAAAATGACCAAATTGCCCCTATGCCAATTCTTGAGCATGCATCTTGATATTTGCATTTAGTCTTTCCATGACATTCATATTAGCATGATTAGAGCATGATTCAGGTTTAGCAAACATTCATTAAACCTTTAGCGAGCATTTGGACGAGAAAGACTGAGTTTCTCGGGCGTACGAGGGTGCCTAACACCTTCCTCGTGCATAATAGGAGTCCTTACCCATCCTCTGGTTAGCAGACATCCAACCTTCCCATCTGCATCCCATGCATCCATCCTTCTGTGGTTTTCCTCGTCTTTCTCGTAAAAGACTAGGTGGTGACTCCATTTTCTTTTCTTTTTCTCTTATCCTATCCTTCCGTCTTCGCCATCTTGGTATGGTTGTGGTCTCCTCCCCACCCGTCCCTCCGGGTCGGGCACGGTCACAGGTATCATAGCTCTAGGTCCAGACAACACTTCAACCTCAGCCTCGCGAACAACAGTCTGGGAGTACATACCTTCGGGACCAGACAAACACTAGCCTTTAGCATCTTGGTTCCCCGCCTCAACTTAGGTAACACACTTTACCACCCGCGTGCATCGTCACAGTCCTTGGTGCAGATAGCACAACCATACAATATCTTGGCCTACACACAAAACCACGGAAATCCTTTTTCAAACTAGGGCTATTTATATCTCTTGAAAATTATTTTGAAAATCATTTTATACCTTTTCAAAAATCCACAAAACCTGCACATTAGGTGTTTACAATAGATCACCACTGATAGCCCATAATCTGCCTCAATATAGGAATTACAAATCAATCCGACAAAATCATCAAAATGTCATTTATAATTCAAATTTGGGCCTAGTTCAGCACATCAAACAGAAATCGTCGACCAGACTTGGTTTAGAAACCCAAAATGCTAGACTGAATTTCGAATGGAAGGTTGAAAATCTCTGATTTGAAAGATCAAAATTAATCGGTCGATTGAATCAGTTGACTAGCCAACTCAAGTTCTAGTTCGACAGACTGAATAAATTTGATCGACCAAAACAGGGCCTAGGGGACCTAAAACAGGGCCTAGGGGACCTATCTGGCAGTAAATCGATATACTTAAGTCAGTTTGGCATACCATTTTCTGCAAAAATTGAAAAAATGGCCCAAGCCATAGCCCACTAGATCGCCTAAGTGGGAGTGAAAGGCAGACCCATTAAACAAAATCCACAATCCATGAAATAAATACAGGGCATAAACACTTGAGTTTATTCCAAATCCACATAAACGAAACCACGATCCATGCATTATAGACCGAGAAACAAAATCACAAAGCAAAAAAAGTCAAAAATGACCCAAATCAACCACCGCCATTAATAGGCCATTAATGCACCCAAAAATCATCATAAATTCTCATAAAATTCTAGAAACATAAATTTACCTAAGTTTCATGCATTCCTAGGATTTTCTACATTTTTCATGCATTTCTACAAGAAATGTGAGGTACATACCACGGTCGTCAGCAAACCTTCGACTGATCACAAGCTCTATGGCAACCACTCCAACCTCCAGCCACCCACACGAGCTCACCATGCCTTGGAGATGATGACCTAGAGATCCTCTGGCTGGCTCAAGCTCTCGTTGCTTTGCTCTCTCTCTCTCTCTCACGCACGGAAGTGGAAGGGTAGAGGGAGAAGAACCAGGGAAGAAGGACGAAAGGAGGTGAGAGGGGAAGGAGGAGTGGGGGATGGAGAGGTGGTGGGAAAGGGAAGTAGGAGGGAAAATGGTGCACGCAGAGGGAGAAGACGAAGAGTGACAAAGAAGCAGAAGGATGAAATGGCATGGTGGGGAAACTCGACCTGTCTCTCACTTAAATACACATGGCTGGCGTTAGCTATGAGTGTGCATAGCTGCCACTCAACGTGCATGCACAACTACACGTCATCCTGGAACCTATCAACAGATAGAACAAGCCAACTAACCATCCTCACCCACACACCCACACACACACAGGGATAGGAATACAGTTCCATACACACGAGGACAGGGCACACAACAAGCCAAACCACGAGGTTAAAGCACAAAACCATAGAATTATTGAAATGGCATTGTGCTAGTAACACCTGTCTATTATAAAATTCATTAAAAAAATATATTTACAATTAAATAAATTTTTGGGTGTTACATCCTAACCATCTTACAAAAGGATTTCGCCCTCGAAATCACTTGTAGGCGAAAAGATATAGATATTGGATTAGGATGGCATCCTCGCGCTTCCATGTAGCCTCCTTAGCTCCATGATGCCACCATCGCACAAAAACAAGTAGAATCACCTTGTTTTGCAACACCTTCTCTTTCCTGTCGACGATCTAGACGACATCCTCTACAAAGGACAAATCCACCTAGAGCACTTCCGGCTGAACTGGAATCACTTGCGATGTGTCAGCTAGACACTTCCTCAGTATGGAGACATGGAATATGTCATGCACAAATGACAACTTTGGTGGTAAATCAAGCCTATAGGCCACCACACCAATCCTTTGCATGATCTGATATAGGCGAATATAGTGGAGGCTCAGTTTCCCATGCTTCCCGAATCTCATCACGCCCTTAGTTGGTGACACCTTCAGGAACACATAGTATCCCTCTAGAAACTCTAGTGGTCTCCACCTCCGATCGGCATAGCTCTTCTACTGATTCTATGCAGCCACCAGTCTACCATGAATCAGATCTACCTTGTTCGCATACAACTGCACAATTTGAGGACCAATCAACTGACGTTAACCCACTTCATTCCAACACACAGGTGATTTGCATGGCCAACCATACTATAGTGACCATGCCGGTTCCAAGCTCCTTCATGTAATGGGAAGCGCACGAAGAAAATCGATAATGGTCATGACGAAGTTGGTGAATCTGTGGAAGGATACATCAACTTGAAAACATCGAAGAAAAACAAAAAAGAATGCAAAAGAAAGACAAGGACAAAACAAAGTCGCTACCTAATCTTTTAAACATTGGAAAGGCAAGGAAAATTGGATGTAATAAAATCCAAGAAAAACTATGCAACATGAATGTAAATGAATGTATGAATGCTCCATGCCTAATGGATATGACACAATGGTCATCTTGGGCAAGAGAAAGAGTAAGGACTCCTGTTATGCATGGAGAAGGTGATAGGCACCCCCATACGCCCGGGAAATCGGTCTTTCTAGGTTAACCACTCGCTTGTGTGTTGTCAATGAAAATGATCATGTATGCTTGCTAAGTCTAAGTGTACGTATGAATGCTTGATGCTATGCTTATGTAAATGAATGCAAGGGGTGGAAGTTATTGTAAATGGGCTCAGTTACGCTATGTGAATCTTGGATCGTTGGTCAAAAGAATCAGACATAGTAATCGTCATCACCCTAAATGGGATGCATGAATTTCATGGTGGACAAGTGATGCAAAGATAAATGATATGAGAGGATAAGTATACGATGAAATATGAAATGCCAAGTGAGTGAATGAGGTGTACTATGCATGATGGCATGGACCATAAACACAAGTAAGATGCAATGGATTTAAATTGACATGAAAATGATATGAAATAACAAATGGGTAAATGGCATGAATGATGGATGATGATGTATGTCAAAAACACAAGTGACATGGATTTAAAATGCAAGAGAAACATGCAATGCAAGTGAAGAAATGCAGATACAGGAGGAAAACTCAGAAATCAATGTATGATCAGAGAGAAAACAAGAAGACAAGATGTAAAGGGGTTCAGCCAGCTACCTATTTTGAACTAGACAACTCACATAGCCATCTACGCCCGTCTTCTGCATATTCAGTACGTGCCTATCGATACAAAACATGGCAACAAACCTATCATTGCACCAGATGCAAGTGCACTGATGAATGATGGATGTTCGATGCGTGGGAAGCTATAGGGTATGTAGGGGAACATACCTAGATGTTTGGTGGTTGGCGGGATCGCATGGATAGCTCCACCCATCTACCTCGCCAGAAATGAAGTTTCACCGACGAGCTTGATTGTTATCTCCATCTAACTCTGTTTAGGGGATGAAAGAGGAGTGCATAGTTGCAAAGTGGATGAATGCATATGCAATGCTCACCTCCAACCATCCTCATCGAGTCACACCAGCAACCACGAGCACTACCGGCCATACAGGTGCCAAGTTGCATTGAGTGGCTATTCGAGAAGACCAGGAAAGGAAAGGAGAAGGTGAAAGTGTGCCCAAACGGGGGACAAGTGAACTCACTGGCCGTTGGCCTTGCTCACATCATTTAAACCCATCATCGGCGATGCATGAATGAGATATGTGCATGATGAGCAAGGCATTACAAACACAAGTAAAACATAGACAAAATAATAGAATGAAGCAATGAGAACACGAGGACAACAAGGAACACACATAATGGGGGAGGAGAACCTGTGGAGTGGGTGGGTTGTCCCTTTCATCGACGACTCATGGCGGCATTTCTCTGGTGGCTGCCGCACAACAACTATGGAGGTGGGTCCAGAGGATTGTGGTAATGTTGGTGGAAGGCTTGTGTGGAATTGCAAGGAGTGGGTGTGGTGTTTCAATGGCTGGATGTGGGGGTGTGGATTCTGACCTAGAATGGAGGTGGCTGGATGAAGGTGGACGACCAGTGGATACATGGGAGGCTTCAGCAAGAAGGGAGGCTTTATTGGAAGGGTGATGTGTGCTCTGGCGTAGTGTGGTTGTCACAAGGCTGAGAGGAAAACATAAAAGTATAGTGATGGATGTATGATAGCCGAAAAGTTGTGTGAGGTGGCCAAAATCTGTGATTGTGCTCAAGGATGACAGGAGCTCAAGGTTGGATGTCTAGGTATCCAAGAGGAGGAGTTTGGACATGGGAGATGTGTTTTATAGAGGGAAGAAGGGTGTGTAAGTCGTTCGATTTGAATGGTGATTAAAATGGCTGGTTTAGATTAAATCAACGTGGGATTTGATGGGGAATAAGATTAGGTAGAGGGGCTTGATGTTCCAGGAAGTCTAAGGAGCATACCCAAATCCATGCCATCCAATGAGAAGAGGTGAATTGGTGGTCCACCAAGTGACAAGACCAATTGAGCTTTCAACAATTAATCCCTGACCTTTCCGCACATCCTACCTGTGCATCCAACCCACGTTATCAGGTTACGGTGGTCGGATGGCTGGGCTAGAGCAGGATCTGCTAGGCTAGACCTATGGCTATTACCTAGTTGCTAGAGCATCAAGGGCATGGGATTGGTATTTGGGATAGGTTTATGGTGTATTAATGGTGTTTGTGTTGGAAATAGGTTGTTAAGGTTGGCTTTAGGGTTTTAGGCTTGGTTTTGGGATGTAAACTAGGTTTTGGTGTGAAAATAGGTTTTGGAGTGGTGAAATGCCTCGTTGCCATAGGAGCACACTCTCTAGGAGAAATTTGCTGCAAGTGGCTGCCAAAATGGGGTGTCTACACATACAATGCTTTGTACGGTGCCATCACAATGCTCGAGTGATATTTGTTGTTGTAGGCGAACTCAATCAATGATAGGTGGTCCTTTCAACTCCCTTGTAGATCCAAGGCACATGCTCCAAGCATATCCACTAGCATCTGGATGGTCTTCTCTTTCTGACCATCCGATTGAGAGTGGAAAGCTGTGCTGTAGTTGAGCACTGTGTCGAAAGCTTCTTGTAGAGTCCTCCAGAATCTTGAAGTGAACCATGTGTCTCTGTTGAACACAATGGACACAGGAACACTATGCAATTGAGCAACCTCTGACACATACAACTTTGCCAGTCAGTGCATCAAAAGATTCACCTGGATAACCAACAAATGAGCAAACTTGGTTAGCCAATCCATGATTACCCATACAATATCATTCTTCTTCTAAGTATGCGGCAAACCAGTCACAAAATCTTTGGAGATGTGTTCCCATTTACATATAGGAATGTCCAAAGGCTGCAACATCCCTCCAAATCTTTGGTACTCTACCTTGACCAATTGGCAAGTTGTACACTTTGTCACATAATCAGCAACATCTCTCTTCATGTCAGGCCACCAAAAGTTTCTCTTCAGGTCCTGATACATCTTCATACTCCCTGGGTGAATTGTGTACCTAAACCGATGAACTTCATCTAGTAATCTCTGCCTAGCCTCATCATGTTGGCGCACATACAAGCGCAAATCTTATCTCAACTCTCCATATGCCTCAACAGATAAATGAGGCTCTTTGCTAGCCTCCAACTTCTCAAACATAGCTTGAACAAAAGAGTTCAACTATTGACAGGCGACAATGAATTCTACTAGCGTGGGGCAAATAGATAGCTTGGCCACCTAGGGACCAATCGTTCCCCAAGCTTGCCTTCTAGGCCTGCAACCCACTAGATTCTCTAGCAAGGTCCACTCCTTGACCATCAAGCATGCCATCACATGCGTATGTCAACTTAGAGCATCGGTGACTACGTTGGCCTTCCCAGGGTGGTAGGACATACTGAAATCACAATCCTTCAGATACTCCACCCATTGACGCTGCCTCAAGTTGAGGTCCCTTTGAGTGAAGATACACTTCAAACTTTGATGATCAGTGATGACCTCACACTGTTCTCCATACAAATAGTGTTGCTAGATCTTAAGGGCAAACACCACGACAGCCATCTCTAGATCATGGGTTGGGTAGTTCTTCTTGTGATCCTTCATTTGGCTAGAAGCAGAAGCTACAACATTGCCATGATGCATCATAACACAACCCAACCCCACACCACTAGCATCACTATACACCGTAAATCCACCACTTACAAAAGGCAGAGTCAACACAGGAGCAGAAACTAGATGAGCTTTCAACTCATTGAAGCTCGCTTCATAGTCATGGGTCCAATTGATCGGGACTCCATTCTTAGTCAACTCTGTCTAAGGCGCGGCTATGGAGGAGAAATCCTTGATGAACCTTTGATAGTAGCATGCCAAATCTAAGAAACTTTGGATCTCCATCATTGCCCTTGGTCTCTCTCAACTACTCATTGCCTCCACCTTGGTAGCATCCACTCTAATGCCTTCTCCAGAAATCAAATGACCGAGGAAAACAACCTTGCTCAACTAGAACTCACACTTGGAGAACTTGACATACAGCTAATGTTACCTCAAAGTATCCACCACTGCCCTCAATTGCAAGGCATGAGTTTCCACATCCGAGGAATAGGCTAGCACATCATCCACAAATACTACCATAAACTGATCTAGAAAAGGGCTAAATATCCTATTCACTAGGTCCAAAAACGTAGTCAGTGCATTGGTCAAGTCGAAGGGTATAACCGTAAACTCATAATTATCGTACCGAGTCCAAAAAGCAGTCCTCTAAGTGATCGAGTCTCGTATCCTCAACTGGTGATATCTCGACCTCAGATCAATCTTCGAAAATATAGAAGTAGACTGCAGCTGGTCGAACAGGTCATCAATGTGGGACAAGGGATACTTGTTCTTCATCGTGATTTGGTTCAACATTTGGTAGTCAATACATAGCTGAAGCAAACCATCCGTCTTGCAGACGAACAAGCTAGGCGCTCCCTACGGAGAAACACTAGGTCTGATAAAACCCTTGTCCAACAATACTTGCAATTAGGTCTTGAGCTCTCTCAGCTTTGCTGGTGTCATATGGTAAGAAGGCTTCAAAGCACTAGACCTTGGAACCAACTTGATCGAGAACTCTACTTCCCTGTAAGGTGGTATGCCAAGAAAATTGTCAGGGAATATGTCAGGATATTCACAAACTACAGAGATGTTGTGAACACCCAACTTAGGAGAAGTGGAGGTAACTATACTAGCCAGATACCTCACACAACCCTTAGTTATCGACTTGTATGCCTTTATAGTGGAAATGACAAGCATAGGCTTGCCGCGACACACACCTTAAACAAAGAAGGAACCATCTCTGGAAGACCCAAAATATACCCTTCTCCAAGCATAGCTGATCAAATCGGATTACTGTGCCAACCAGTCCATACCGAGTATCACATCGTACTCCTACATGTCCATAATGATAAGGCTGGCATTAAACTCTCTGCCATTCAACGTCAAGTTGACAGACTGCAGATACTTCCAAGCTTAAATGTGATTTCCTAGTGGTGTCACTAAATCGAGATGAAAGGCCAACCTAGCTAGCCTATCCTCCATCTTCATCACGAATGACTCAGAGACTTAGGAAAAGGAACTCCTTGAGTCAAACAATACTTTGGCCATCCGGCCTACCAAAAGAAAAGAACCTAAATGGTCAAGCACACCAACAGAACAACATCATTCTCAAATTATACAACTGTCACACGAGAGATTACAATAATTACATAGAGGGTTGAACACTACTACTCATTCTTATCCTCTACTACATCTCCCAAAGGTCCAATGTTAGGAGCTGAAATGGTGAACACTGGTCCCTTCGTCGGCTACTGAAGTGCGCTTCCTGCCTTGTTAGGGGGATCCAGGAAAAACCTCTAAATGTGCCCTAACTTCCCATAGTTGTAGCACACCCTTGAATCTGGAGCTTGTCGTAAACGAGGACAATTACCAATGAAGTGGCCCACTTGGTTGCACTGGAAACATTGATTCCCTTCCGACAGTATTAGAACTTGTTTGACTGAAGCTAGCATCGCTACCACTAGTGAAACTATGCCGACCTATAGAAAAACCACTAGACTTCCCCTTTCTCTTCTTCCTTGGACTACCAAAATCACTAGAACTCGGCATGTCAGAGAAAGAGAATCGAGAAGCAAAGGAAAACTTATCCTTCCCCCTAGGATGACCCTCCTTAAACTTCTTGTATTCCTCCTCGAAGCGAAAGGCCATCCCCACCAAATTTACAACTTTTTGGCATCGATAGTCCATCACCCTCATCCTCAGCCTTAAATGTAGGCCGTTTAGGTAGGAGAGAAATATTCTAGATGGGCAAAATTGGCTTCATACTCGAGCACAAACATGCTGCCTTACTCCAAATTATAGAAAACTTGACTAAAATTCTCCTTCTCATAGTAAGGGAAGTACTTTTCATAGAAGGCTGCCTCGAAATCCTTCCATTGGATACTTAAAGTAGTCGAGTCCAAGAGCTTAAGCCACTTCACAAGCTTCCACCACTTATTTGCCTCACCTTCCAATAGATAAGTCGCCAACTATACCCAATGTTCCCCAAGGCACTCCATGCTATCGAGCATCTTCACTACCTTCTCCAGCTAAGCTTCACTCTCCTCAGCTCCACCCTTTCCTCAGAACGTTGGTGGATGGAGTTTACTCAGCTGCTACAGCCACGAGTCTTCTGATGACTCACTAGAAGCACCCTTGCTAAATGCATGAGAAAGTTCGTACACCAAGCTTCGTAGTTCAACGCGCATGACCTTCCATCCACCCTCCTCACGAGGCTCAGATTCCTTGACAAGGGCCTTGCCTGCGTTAAGGCCACGATGAGGCATCCTACAAGAGGAGAGGAAACAAGGTACCTACACAAGACCCAAAGAGAACAGGCAAAATCATGATAAAACTGCTAGGTGTAGACTCCACCATGCATGCAAAACCTATAGAGTCTCTAGATCAGACACCCTAGGCTTGTGCAACCTAGTGAACCTGATGCTCTGATACCAAATCTGTAACGACCTGTGTTACTACAAACACTAACACATTAGCTAAAATAATTTCACTAATAATTAAATGCTAAATTATAGGAAATTAAAGGCTAATTTAAAAGTATCTAACAACCAAGAATCTACGTGTGTGGCTACGAGACTCCGACTACATGCACTAGACTCACCAACTATTGCTTGCATGCACTTGTACACTAAAAACCACAAAAAACATGTGTGAGTGACTAGAAAGTCACCTAATACACACCCCATGAAAAACCTGGAAAAAAAAACCAAGTTTTCTCTTTTAAACCATTTTTGAAATCATTTTCACCAAATCCACCAAGTCTCGTAAGGTGGGCCCTACTGGCCATAACTACAATTCTTATTCTCAAAACGTTCTGTCTTTTCTTTTGAAGTCACAAGCACATGGGAAACCATCTGTATAGCAAAACCCGGCCTACTGGCTGAAAGTACCAAAACACAAGCCATATCGGCCAAAACCTTAGCTATAGGCCACACTAGCCAAAATAACAATCACACTGAGTCATGTTATATGATGTCAGGCAACCAACTTTGGCAATAAGTAGCCATTGAAGTGTATTACACTGCTACGGACCCACCACCTTGCAAGGAGTGAATTCATCCTAAAGTCTTCTCACCTAGAGAACCCTCACAAAGCCAACTCCACTTGGGAAGGCGGTCTTGTCACTCAAGACGCTATTAGCAACGGGACACGTGCAATACCCACCTTGGCCAACTCCATAGGGTCTACCTTATTGGCGTCCTTCACATGGCACCCAAATAGTGAGAGTGTCATACCTCCACACTTGACAGTACCTCGAGTCTTAGTGTCTGGTGAAAACTGGAGTATCATACCTCTAGGTCCAGACAATACCTCAATTCGCGAAACTCAACTTTGGCCTCATGAACAACAGTCAGGCAATATCATACCTCCAAGACTTGATGAACACTAGCCTATAGTATCTTGGTCCTTGGCCTCAACCTTGACCACCCTAGAGTATCGTCACACTCCCTAATCCAAATAGCACGGGCCTATATTATCGTTGCCCACACATAAAACCACAGAAATCCTTTTCCAAACTGGGGCTATTTATATCTCATGAAAATCATTGTATATCTTTTCAAAAATCTACAAAATCGACACATCAGGTGTCCACAATAGACCACCACTAATGGCCTACAATCTGCCTCAACATAGGCAATACAAACTAATCTGACAAAATCATCAAAATCTCATTTATAATTCAAACTTGGGCTTGGTTTAGCACACCGAATAGAAATGGTCGAATGAACTTGGTTCAAAAATAAGAATGGTAGACCGAATTCCAAATGGAAGATCGAAAATTCTT
Organism: Posidonia australis; assembly: GCA_024699735.1. NCBI lineage: Eukaryota > Viridiplantae > Streptophyta > Magnoliopsida > Alismatales > Posidoniaceae > Posidonia > Posidonia australis. The sequence continues at coordinate 7,476 of JAMKQA010051521.1, read as the reverse complement.
GATTCAGTAGACCGAAATTAATTGGTCAACAAAACTAGTCGACTGGTCAACACTCAATGTCCAGTTTGATAGACTAAATAAATTTAGTCGACCAAATTAAGGCCCATGGGACCTATCTGGTAGTAAGTTGAAATACCATTTTCTGTAAAAATTGAAAAATAGCCCAAGCCCTATTTCATTGGATCACCCAAGTGGGAGTGAGGGGTGAACCCACTAAACAAAATCGACAATCTACGAAATAAATACGAGACGTAGGTGCTTGAGTCTACTCCAAATCCATACAAACAAAATCATGATCCATGCATTATAGACCAAGTAATAAAATCACAAAGCAAAAAGGGTCAAAAATGACCCAAACCAACCACTACCATTAATAAGCCATTAATGCACTCAAAAACCATCATAAATTCTCATAAAATTGTAAATACATAAATTTACCTAGGTTTCATGCTTTCCTAGGATTTACTACATTTTTCATGCATTTCTACAAGAAATGTGTAACGATCCCCAAGTCACTATCACTCAACTTAGCTACATAATTTCAATTTTTTTTTATTTTTTCCTTTTTATTACAATTAAAATTGCTCTAAATATATTGCTAGGTCTATGTACATTCAACAAAAATAAATCTAATAAAAAACAGAAATAAAAAAAAACTAAACACTCACCAGAATCCCTGATGTGTGGTAACATGACTCCTTTAAAGTGCACTAGAAACCAACAGCTTCTACTCCTACACCTACCATAACAGAAATTAATGCACACATGAGTGACCACTCAAAATGCTCTCCCAGGACACACTCCACATAACAACTTGGCACACTTTGTCGAGGAAGCAGGCATAACTACACTCCACTCATACAAGCATAAGCATCCCATCTGGATGTCGCAACACCACAATGGGCTATCCACTATTGCCCAATAGGCAACAAAATCTCAAAATCATGCCTTTAAAATCAACTCTCTTTTTTCCTTTTAAAATCATATGCATGTTTGTTTAAAATCTTTTATATACACTTGAAATGGCCACCCGAGTCAAATCAAGTCCAAAAGCCACGCAAGTTGATTCCACATACTCTTTGCATGGACCAAACAATCAATGGTGTCTAAATGCTCTCTATAGCATCTAGAGCATTCACAACAACCACAAAACATAAGCTACAAAGTATCCACCTTGCACACGACAGTCCTTTATGGACCCAAGCAACATTACCAAAACCACAGGGCCACTGCTCCCAAGACACAATGCCACACTAGCGCAACACCAACACAACATAGGCGCAACACCACAACCTCCACTAGGCCCAAAACCACTGAGCCACTGCTCCAAAACACCATGCCACACTAGCATAACACCATAGCCTCCACTAGGCTCAAAACCACAAGCAAACAAAGTGTCGTATTGCCCGGCGCCACCTAGTCAACATTGGCCACAAGCAGTCTATCAAGGGGCGACCATGGTGTCTACACTATCACAGACCTACCATCTTGTGAGGAGTGATTATGCCCTGAAGTCCTTCCACCTATAGAACCCTCACAAAACCAGCCTCACCTGGGAAGATAACTCACCCCACCTGGGCAAGCCATCCTGTCACTTAGGATGAACCACAATGTATGCCCATCAGCGTCCTCAACTCGGTATTGGGGACAATAGGAGCATCATACTTCTACACCAAGATGGTACCCCAAACCACAAGTCACAAAACTTAGCAAAACACATTGACCTCAACCTAGCCAGTAGTTAATGACCCTAGGGGAAACATTTATCCCTGAAGGTCAACCAAAAGCCTCGATCTCTTGGTCCCGCAAAACTACAAAACACTTGGACCTCACCCTAAGCAAATAGCCCACAACTCCAGAGGTACCACTCATCCCTTGAAGCTGGCCGAGAGCATTGATCTCTTGGTCCCCAAAAATCCTTTCTCAAACCATTTGAAAATCTATGCATTCTCTTTCCAAAACCCTTTGGAAAACCATTAAATATCTTTTCAAAATCTCAAAAAACCTTGTGCCCATAATCGACACCAAAACCAAAACTAGAAAACCATAGCCCAAAGCATAGCCTTGACAACTCCTTTGTCAGGTTCAGAAAGGCACACCTTGGGAGTGTTTGAGTTTCAGAATGTCTCGCTCAATCCACGACAACAACCTAAGAAAAACACTCAACACAGCAACTACAACACCTCCTAGGGATAAAGATGACCCAACAGAAACCGCACCACACATGAACCTCATCCTAAACAGACAGTTCGCAATCTTAGAGGCATGTCCCCACCCTAACATTGGTCAGACACTTAGGTATCTTGGTCACACTACAAACAATGCCTAGAACTCTAAGTTCTGGAGCTATAGTGTAATACACCTACTGGCTTGAGTCCCTCAGGAGCACAACCAAATTAGAGTCAAACACTCACATAGTTCTACTAAATATTTCAATCAACGCACCACACACAAAACCACACAAGCCCTAGACTTTCGGATGATATCATGATTCCTAAAGTCCATTCTAAACCATTTGGGGAAAGGCCTATTATCTCTATATCATATCATCTTTTATTTAACCACACCCTAGGAGGAATCTTACTAATTCATTTTAGGCCAATCATTCTAATGATTATCTTAATCATCTATGCCATCATAATTATCTCCCTAAGATATACCGAATTATTTCGGTATGTCGTTTTGGGCTTCTAAAATGTCCCCTTGACCCTTATTTCAGTCGACCAAATTTATTCGATCTGTTGTTCTGGAAGTCTTGGGTGTTGACAGAGTTCCAGGTTTAGTTGACCTATTGTTTTTGATCTATCGAATCAACGAATTTTGGTCGATCGTGTGGTTTAAGTCTGTTGATCTGGTGCGCTAAGCTCAGGTTCAGTCGACCGTTCCATTTTGATCTACCGATCCAAACCCTACTCCTTTATTAAAGTGTTTTATGTTATATATATAAACACGACACAATAAATATGACCGTAAATGGCCCACAAATGCACAATAAATTCTTAAAAATTTACTACAATCATTAACACACTATCATGTACCAAGAATCCAATTGGAAACTAAAAAGAGCCTACAAGGTGTGTACCTCGCACCGAAGTTGACGACAACACAAGTGACACACATCCTCCTCTCCTCCTCTACACGACGGCGGTGGTGGGCTCTTCCTCTAGCCATCTCTCCCTTTCTCTCCCTCACCATCTTGTCTCATCTCCATCTCACCCTCCCATCTCCCCCTCACTCTCTATCACTCCCTCCCCTGCATGCTCAAGAAGGAGTGTAAGAAGTTAGAAGGAGAAGAAGAAGGGGAGGAAGGGAGTGGGGCCCAGGGAAAGAGAAAGAATGAAAGGAAAGAAGGAAAGGAAAGAAAGAAAGCAAGGAAGCCACAGCATGAGATCAAATTACATGACCTTCCACGTCAACGTGACTCGTGCAAACCAAGATTGGCCACCAACGCACACCAGCAAACTTCCACAGACTAGAGCAAACCCTCAAAACTTCCATGAGGACTAGCATAGCACCACAACCACACAACACCATGTAAGCCAGAAATCCACTAATCTAGGCATAGGACACTACGAAAGTTGTGTTTCACACTAGACGTAGGGCACTCAGAGTCTAATGACCTAGAACTCCATTAAAATATTTGGCCAAAACACCATTTTGAAATTGGGTCATTACAAAACGTGAGGTGTGTATCTCACAACTGTCGATAAACCTTCGGCCAATCACGAGCTCTCTGACGACCACCTCGACCTTCAATCGTCCACACGAGCTCACCACACCCTGGAGACAACGACCTAGAGATCCTCAAGCTGGTTGAAGCTCTTGTTGCTCCTCTCTCTCTCACACTCACTCTCTCTAGCACACGGAAGTGGAAGAGGGAGAAGGAGAAGAACCAGGGAAGGAGGAGGAAAGGAGGAGAGAGGGGAAGGAGAAGCGGGGAAAGGATAAGTGGTGAGAATGGGAAGGAGGAGGGGAAATGATACACGTGGAGGGAGAAGAGGAGTGACGAAGAAGAAGAAGTGGCATGGCAGGGAAACTCGTCCCATCTCTCAGATAAATACACATGGCTGGTGTTGGCTATGAGCGTGTACAGCTACCACTCAATGTGCATGCACAGCTACACGTCGTCTCGGCACCAACAAGCACACAACATAGGCTAGCTAACCATCCTCACCCACACACCCACACACACACAGGGACAGGAGAACAGTGGCATACACACAAGGACAGGGCACACAACAAGCCAAACCACAAGGCCAAAGCACAAAACCATAGAATTACTAAAATGGCCTTGTGCCAGTAACACCGTCCCATTACAAAATTCATTAAAAAATTATATTTACAATTAAATGAATTTTTGGGTGTTACAAATCTACTAATGAATTGATCAAGTCAGAGCTCATCTCGGTTGTCATGGACGCCTCTCAAGCACTTGATTGTGCAATCGACGCCCGAGGAAGATATTTTTGACACAGTCTTCGTTGTTTATGATCTCTAGATGGAAATATCTTGTATTTGAAAGTGAAATTTAAAGTTTGTATTTGGATTTATCTCTAATGTAAGGAAGTCCTTGTAAGTCTATAAAAGGACCTCTTATGTAGATTTATGGGTAATCTTCCACCTACTAGGGTTAGAATTTTTCTTTATTATTGTGGAAGAGTTTTAAGTATTTTTCTAGTTGTAATCTTAGGTTCTATTAATAAAATTATTTTTTTCTTCAATTCTGTATTTTTTTCCAAGTGTAGACATCTCGATTTTGAGGCGACTTGTCAATGAATCTTTCAGAAGGACTTGCTATAGACGTGGCAAACTTAACCACATTTTCCAACACCCAAAGCCTACCTAGTATCTCAGACCAAACTGAAACCATAGCCTAGGACCCAAACACAAACGCAATAGCCCAATTGATGGTCCAATTAATCAAGCATCAACCCAGACTTGTACTAGGTGCATCATGTGGGTGCACCAATGTGACTCACCAACATGGCGCACCACTCTAGAGCACCAACATGGTGCACTACCTTGTTTCCAGAGCACCTGACTATTGGTCTACCCAACTTGTACACGTCTTATACCCAGTAATTATGCATTGACCATCGTGCCCTCACCCCAAATTGTATTAAGCCTACAATCCTACGTGAAGGCCTTTGGTTTCCAAGGCTTTTGGACTCCTTGGCTTTTCATTTCAACCACCTTTAAAAGGCCACTCCAACACTTCAGTTTGCTCTCTTGGCAGCCCTATCTCTTTTCCTCCCTGGCATCCCAGTACTCCCCTCTTGCACTTCAGTTTGCTCTCCTAGCCATGTCCAGAGTATCTAGAGAAGGAAACGTAGCAAGATCTCACCACCAAGAAGCACAACCAATCTTCACATAGGTAATCCCATATCCCTTTGTGGTTTACTCATTCTCTACATAAATCAACGTTGTTTCCCATTGTTTGGATTGTGTTTGGGTTGCATTTTCTCTAGTTTGCACACATAATAGTTAGTCATTTTCCCAGTGATAGGTTCATACCTATGCAAGGCTAGCAGCTTTTGAGCATGAGGCATGATTCATTCCAACGTTGTCCCTTATTCCTCTCTGCCCTTTAGGGAATGCCCAACGAGTCTCACATTCGTAGCGATGTTCATGGCCAGATGGACGTGAGAATACAGATGCAACCCAACATGGAGTTGGAGAAGAAACACTACAGCCATTGCATGTCTTGGCCCTATCGTAGCCTACCTAGCATCTCCGCCCATCACCTTGATCCCCTTTCAGCATTATACAGGCTTCTCGGAGCTTGCAACTAGATTCCATGGCTGTGAGAGCCAATGGAACCCATTTGTCGACCATGGAGGTGGGGAGAATGGGAGAGACAAGCTCGGTTTCACTTCTTTGCATGAATGTGTCCCTTGGCATCTAGGCAAGCATATTTGATAGCCACAAGCATGACCAAATGCATGCATTTGGCCTTGGTTGGCATTTCAGTTTACTGTCTAAAACAGAGTACTTGGGGCACACCAGATTGGCGCACCATGTTGGCATAATAGATTGGAGCACCAACCTGGCGCACCTTTCTGGTGCACCTACCTTGTTACACGATGTAGACAGTGACTTTGGCACTTTGTTTTGTGTGTTTTCTTTAATGTTTTCGATTCTCATGTTCTTGTTTCTTCATGGATGTATTACACTTGCTTTTGCATGGTTTTAACTTAAACTCCCATGTTAGCACTAGATTTGTACTTGGTAAAGCAAGGATGCTTACTATTCATTCTCTTGTGAATAGGGCACTCCATCGAGCTTTATCTGCACACTCTGTTTGTATCGACACTCGATTCAGAGTTTGGGTAGCATGGCTGTGCAATAGATCATGTCCCACAACCTATTTTATTTGCATAACATTAGGCATAGGCACTCATTTGCATGGCATTGCATATTGCCCTTGAGCATACAAAAATAGGCTTCAAGCCAACATAGTCATTTAAGCAAGCGATAAACCTTGAAAAGCTGAATTGTCAGGTGCACAGGGGTGCCTAATACCTTCCCTATGCGTAATAAGGATCCTTACCCTATTCTGACACGTAATGACCATACCCATGGCACGGGTCTCATGCATATTTGCATTATTTTTATCACTTTTTTACGATTTTCCTTGTCTTCCAGTTTTAATAGATTGGGTGGCAACTCCATTGCTTTATTTTCTTTGTTATTAGCAATTCACTTTGGTTTTTGGCTGTAACCTTGCTTGGTCTCGTGTGTTCGGCCTTTCATGCCACGCACGAAGTGATCGCAAACATGGTTACAACAACTGGCGACTCTGTTGGGGAAAACAATATTTCGTCTGTCGTTTTGGCTTATCTCGCTTGCTTTGGGCTTTCACTTGCATGATTGTTTTGTTTTGCTTTGCCTTGCTTGCCTTTTAGTAGTGTTTATGTTCTATTTCTGCTTAATGCATGTTTTTTGTATGGTGGATGTTTTTTCTTTACACGCTTGCTCTATCACCGCAATTGCACATATCCTGTTGCATGCCTTTTGCTGTGTTGAATGTTTTTATGTTTTCACAATCATGTTAACACGACATTGGCACATAACATGAGCATGCTATTTGCTTGATGTTTCTTATTTGTTTTGCTTTGGGTGTTTCTTTCCCATTATGTACTTGCCATGATTAGGAACATTAGAGACATGTTTGCCTTTCCCTGGGTTATCTAAAAATTATGTAAATAAAGAAGCAATAAGGCAGAACTAGAGACAAATTGCAAATCTCCCCTCAGGCTTAATAAAAATGTAAGTAAAAGACACCAAGCATTTTTGCATGAATGATCATATAGGGTATGTGTAGACACCCCAGTTTTACCAATCTTGCAGGAGGGGTCTGTTGGCTGAGTTCAAACCCTAACCTAGGCCTTTTAGTTCATGGGGACCCAATTGGGCCCATGAAGGCCCATTTAGGCCCATTAAACCTTGGTTAAGCCCATTTGGGCCCATCACATC
>JAMKQA010051520.1:0-17307 GCA_024699735.1 Posidonia australis | reverse complement strand
ACTTTTAAGTGGAAATTCAGTATGATATATGCTCCCACATGTGCAGCTTGCATAGAAATGAATGAATAATTATTCTCTCTCAAACACATGCAAAACAGACCTTTTACTCTACTAAATGTGTGTTTGCATGTGTGGACTAGTCTGTGACGCAAGGGAGAGATAAAGCTCTATTGTCTGTAGGAATATCTTTTCCCAGAATTCTTGTCTGTACCCCTCTTGCTTTTTTTTTAAACATCTGCATTGTAAAGCAGTGTGATTGCATACTTGAAGTCATCTACATCCTGGGAGCACCTCTTCTTTGGTAATTTCATTAGTTACATCACTTGGCAATATTTTTAATTTGTAAGCTTAATGTTTGCCTGATGATTCTGCTTGTCAGACTACTTGTCTTATACACTTAAGCTACGTAAGTTTACCACTTTTATTCATATTTCTAAGTGTATTGTGGTTGCCCTTGGATTCTTTTTTTTTACTTTGTTTTTCTTTCATCTTGAAGGCTATCTTGCAACTGGCGGAATGTGGAACATTTTTGGGGCAAGTTGATCTATTTAAAGTCCGGGGAAAATTTGCACTTTCAGATGCATATGAAGATCACTTTTTACTTCCAGAAGGGAAAATCCTTTTGGTCACTCACCGTCGAGTGTTACTATTACAGGTATATGTACTGTGGTTTTGCAACTTTTTGACGTCAATTATGGTGCTGACCTTTCCCCATATGTGAAAACTTTCATTCATTATGTTTTTTTCCCACTATCAGCAGCCTGCTAGTGTTGTGGGTCAAAAGAAGTTCAATCCAGCTAGAGACCCTTGTTCAGTATTGTGGGATGTTTTATGGGAAGATCTGGCTACTATGGAGTTGACACCTGGCAAGACAGATAACCAAAGAACACTTACTTTACATCTGATCTTGTATTTAACTAGAATGACTGAGGGGAAAGAGCATGCCCGTGTTATAAAGTGCACTAGGGAATCTCAACAAGCTATTGAAATTTATAATTCCATTGAGAAAGCAATGAACACTTATGGACGAAACCATTCAAAGGTCAGAATTTTGTTTCATTATGTACAGGGAGCTGTGTTTCTTTTTGTATTGTCAAAACTAAACCTCGTTAGGAATTCTTTGTCATGAAACCTTCTGGATGGAGTTGATTTATACCCAACTCCAGTTGATGGTGCATGGTTTTGGTTTTACAAAAATTGCTCAGTGCGTAGTATGTGATAATGCAATTGAAACTCATGAGAAGAAAGTTTGGGGGTTATTGAAACAAAAATAGATTAATTCTGATTTTTTTTTACAGGTACTAGAGAAAAAGGTGACAAAGCCATACTCTCCCATTTGCAATGGTGCCTATGCCCAAGTACTTCCAAAAGAAGTTTACGGCATTACAGCAGATCAAGAAGTGCCACCATCGGTTTCTACTAGTTCAACCTTCGGTGTAGTGCTTCCCCAAGATCAACTTGGTACAAGCAATCATCTGTGAAATGTATTGAACATGTAGGAAATTTTTGAGCATAACCCATTCAAGATCCTGCCAGAAGATGGAAGAATCTACAGCTACGTACTGTGCCTTCAATACCTCAAGGATTGTAAGCCTTCAAACTCATGGAATGATATATTACTTTTGTTTGCTGTTTCTAAGAACTTGCTATTGTCATAATAATGGTCATGGTTTGTGGATGTAGGGTCTTCTGGCATGTTGGGGACGAGAACAAATTTCTGGCCGTTAGAATTTTATTTGTAGTGTCTGTGGTCTGATTTCTTCTGTATATACTGTTTGTTTGTTTGTTTCTGTTAGATGTGTATATATATGTTTATAACGATTCATTGTGACATTATATGCCTTAGTGCAGTTCAATTGTATATTTTTCCGCCTTGGCCAATTCTTTACCCAAATGTACCATACTCATGCTTTTCTGTAGTTGCTATACTCGTTTCTTTTTGTGCTCAGTTTTTCGTTGTTATTTACCTTAAAAGTAACACTGATATACGTCAATATCCAACGAGACGGTCATTGTTGACAACAAGAAATCATTTGGGACAGTGTTTGTATGGGGACTTCCATGGAAGGACAAGAAAAGTTGTGATGTGGAATCAGTACATTACAGGGGAACTTCTTTTGTTTTATTGGCGAAAATAGGTGGGAGCTGGTGTACACGGTGTGATGGTACTGTCATTCTAGTTGGAAGTGAGATACTTACTAGCTAAAATGTGTTGGGCTGTATCCTAATTTAACTAAAAATTTGAAATTAGTATTGGCATCTAGAAATGTTTATATGAAATTATTAAATTATGCAAATTATCAGATTATGTTCAACTTTACTTGAGTCAAAAGAGACGCATGTTTTTCTAGTAAATTGGTTGAAAAATAATTTTAATATTTGTTATGTTAATTTTTTCAATTATATTGAAATTATTATTTAGTAATTTAAGGATGAAACATAATTTAGTTTATTGAAAAAAATACAGGGGTTTCACTTAACTTAGGTCGGGTTGGGTATTGGAGACAACTTTTTTATTAAATTGTACTAGTAAAATGTATGTGTAGATTGTATGCAAGAGAAGGATTAAAAAATTACCATGCTAAGATTTTAAAAATAAAATTGAAATGTAAGATATATATATCACACAATTTGTTAAAGAATAAATCTGAAAAGTGTTAAATTTTAGTTTTTGAAATTACTAAGAAAAATAATAACATTTTTTTAAAAAAATGTGTTGATTTTTTCACTCATGAGTCTTTTAATGTAGATTATACTTTTGTCCTCTTAATATAAGATAAAAGGATTAAAATGTAAAATTAAATGTTTAGTCTTGATTTTTATAAATTTGTAAGGATTGAAAAGATGAATTAGGAAAAGAAATTATTATAATAATTGGTATAAAGTTAATGTGGTTCACATCGCCGCTAGTGGATAAACATTAGTGTTGTAATTTGCAAATATAAGTTTATTAAATTCACCTAATGTAACCCTTAACGTAAAAATTGATCAGACGTTGGTTGTTGTCCGAAATTTAATGGGTTAATCTAGCACATTTTAAAACTTTCGAGTTTAAAACATTTCACGAATTAGAATCATGGAAACGACCACACATACCCAAAACCAGCCTCGATCGCCAACTGATACATTCGTACGAAAATATGCGTCTGTTCAATATTCGAGGTGTGTGTTGCCGTTTTCCATCGTCTGTTCAATATTTCCTTTTCGCGTGCACTAGAACAGCTTGTTCCATAAGAATCCTTTCCAGTAGAAAGCCACATACACTATTTGTCAAACTTAAAAGTGTTTTAGTAAAGATTCAAATTTTTAATTAATTCATTTCACCAAATTCCCTTCTTCACCCCATACTGTTGTTATTATTACCGATTACTGATACTGGCGTCGTCGGCCATCTCGGTCTTCCACCACAAACCAGACCACTGCAGCTCAAGCTTGGTCGGTTTCTGGTGTCTCTCTCCGGCTCGATCAGGTGAAAAATCACAGCTTTGCGAGTGTCGACGATACTTGATTTATTTTTTTATTTTTTATTTGGTTTCAACTCCGGTGTTTGCTTGCTGTGCTTTTGCAATTTCTGCAATTCTTGCCTTCGTCCTGCCTCTGCATCAAAAAAGGTGGTTTTTCTATTGGTCGGATCTGATTGATTTGTTGGTTTTTGCCTGTTACCGGTCGAGTGAGCTTGAGATCCTCTACTTGTGTTTGCTTGTCTCAATGGGAGATTAGTTATTTGTTGATGACTGATCAGCAAGATTATTATTGGCGCTTCCGATCTAGATTTTCTGGATGGGAACTCGATCTTAGATCATGACTTCTTTGCTAGATGTCTTGGATCTTCTTCGTTCTTGTGAAAATTGATAAGATATGGTAGTAATCTTTGTTCTCTAGATTTGAGGAATAAGGAGCTTTCCTCTTCTACTGCAGATTCCTGCAGAATGCATTTCCTTCTTCTTTTCTTGCTGTAGCTAAATTTGTAGCTTCAGGATTCTTTGTGGCGTTGACAATGAGACGTGACACTGCCAACCAGAACGTTAAGCAGCTGTCTAAATTGATTGCAATAATAGGAACACAGAGCTCAAGGATTAGCAGAAAAATTATCTGCTAGCTTTTGCATGGAGTAAGAGATTGAAATAGCAATAATTTGCTGTTTTAAAATCTTAATTAATATGAAATCTTTCCTAAATTAAAATTGAAATCTCATAACTGTCACGATTGATCTAATTAATACGAAATTACCAAAATAAAAATTGAAAATTAAAATCTTCCTTAAATTAAAATTGAAATCTCGTTACTATCAATTTGAAATCTCAGTAATTTTCTTGATTTATAGTTATAAATTAAAATTCAAATCTCCAAGTTTACAAATTAGAAGTGTTATTTCTTATTTGTTATTTCTTTAAATTAGAAGTGTTTGTAATCAATTATTGTTTGTTGTAGAATTAAATTATTCAACATTTTAAATATTTAAAGTTTTAATAAATTTTAAAAATTCTTTGTTGTTTAATGATTGCATCTTTCTTCAGTAGTAATTATTTATTGTAAAATGCTTCTGCATGTGCTCTTCACTAGTAATAATTAATAAAAGACATACAGATTGCCTACAAATAAAATATTACTAGGATGATTGACGTGGTACATCAGCACCAGCACTAAATATCATGTGTAGCGATGGAACTTGATCATGTATGTAACCCCCACCCAAAACATCTAAGGAAATGAGCACCAGCTCGGACAAAACGATGATATGATTTATACTTTCTTAGGAATGCCATGTTCAATGAAATAAAGAGTATATGAGACCCATCTCTGTGTGTATTCTCTGATTGTATTCATTTTCAGCTAGTTTATTTTGCTCATTTGTTTTTTTGAAGGCTTCTTTAAAACTTTTGTGCATTAGGTTTTTCATTAAATAAATGATTAATCCTATGATTTCTAGAAAAAAGATTAGATAGTATGGGGGATCAAGCATGATTTTTTTTGGCAATTGATACTTGGGAAATAACAGAGGAATGGAGCTGCTATGGCTTCTTGAATAGAGAAAATTTCGGGAAGATGTTCCTTATAGAGTTGGTGAACTATATGATGAGGCAGTAAAAAGATATCGTTTTCTTGTGGAAATTTTATGTTCTACACGTCACATGTGTATCACCGGTTAGCTGGCCTGTTCAATTTGCTAGTTTCTGACATATGTGCTTCTATTATTCTGCTTCCTTATGGTTCATGCTACTGGAAAGACTTTTTTGATGCAATTCAGATGGTTCATAATAGAAATTTTAACAGAGGCTAAGCATGGAACATGAGAATGCTGATTCTAGGGGTATATTGTGCAATCAAACATGCATATATTTATTCACCATCTTGCAAAGTCCATCAAGTTATTAAATTTAGCTGCTTTCCCAAACAAGCAGGATGACATTGTTTGCAAGATGGTTCCTATTGGTTTGTCTTTACTTGGTATTTTTTAGGGGGGTTTCAGCTTTAGAATATATACTGAAATCTAATTCATGCCTTTTGAAGGAGACATGGCTGCTTTGGCATTGGCAACTGCTGAAGTTTGTGATGCCAATGCACACCTGATCCCCTCAGGAGAACTTCGTGCTCTGCAGCCAATCTTCCAAATCTATGGAAGACGGCCAGTATTCTCTGGACCAATTGTAACACTCAAGGTCTTTGAGGACAATGTTCTTGTGCGTGAATTTCTCGAGGAGAGGGGCAATGGCAGAGTCCTGGTTGTTGATGGAGGTGGAAGCCTGCGATGTGCAATATTAGGTGGAAATCCTGTTCAACAAGCACAGAACAATGGATGGGCTGGTATAGTGGTCAATGGTTGCATAAGAGATGTGGATGAGATAAATGGCTGTGATATTGGAGTAAGAGCTTTGGCTTCTCATCCTATGAAAGCTAACAAGAAGGGAATTGGAGAGAAACATGTCCCTATAAACATTGCAGGAACTCGAATTTATGATGGCGAATGGCTCTACGCTGATACAGATGGGATCCTAGTATCAAATTCAGAATTATCGGTTTAAGGACCCAAATATTGCTGCATGTAATTGTTTCCTGTGACCATTTGTGTTTATCCACTCTTATGCTTTAGTTAATGTTCTACTTAAAACGACTTCTATCCGACTATTTTTTTTTTTTTTTTTATGTCTTCAGATGGAGAAGCATATGACCGTACGAGGAACGGAAGTGGGACTAGTGATGCCTGTGATGTATTATTATTTTCTCATTGAGATAAGTATGAAGTGTCCACCTTTTTCTTAATAAATGTGATAAAAGCAGCTTACGCTTATACATTATTTTATGGAAAATTTTAAGATACTTATGTTGTTTTACAAAGATGTAACTTCCTAATGGTAGTTATAATTGTTTATTTATAACAATAAATTTCATCATCTATTTGTCTGAATGAGCGTTTAAAATTATAAAATTTTAATATTCATAAAATATGGGAAGCATTTGTTGGTACCTACGTAGTGATATCCTTATTCTATTATCTACTCAAAATCAAAGCATGTGCTACAAGCCAACAATTCGAAGAGCATTTTTGTTATGTTGTATTCTAGTTGTAAGCTCTTATGATTTGTTTTCTCGTTTCAACGTGGCCAATCCAAATCATATTCTTTTTCTGCTGCATGTCATGGACTAAGGTAATGCTTGAAATTGAAATAGAAATTTAAGCTTCATTAATTGTTACATAAAGTTCAATTTATAATTTCATTGTTTCTTTTATTAGAACCAAAATGAAATTTATGGTAAAGCACAGTTCATTGGACTTAAGTGGCGAACTGTGGTTAATTGGACGATTATATTCTTTTTATTATAGTAGAGATTATCAACATGCTTGTCCATAGATTTCTTTTCTTATAAAAACAAATATAACCATCCAGTTAATCAAAATTCCATATAAGCATTTTTGATATGGCAGTTCCATGACTTTTTAGATATTATAAATGTTATATATTTCAATTTGGTTCTTGTCACGAGCGATGATATTTTAAGATTTATAATGTTAGGAAATAGTTGGTTTTTTTTTTTTTTTTTTTTATCAATTTAATATCTTTATCAACATTCATTGATTATTAAACATGATATTTCAAATATTTTAATATATATGTTCCCAGGAAGATTTCAGATTTTATTAAATTTTCTTTATTATTTCCTAAATAAAGAAAATTTTTTATTTTTAATGGAAAATACAATAATTTTTTTATATAATGAGTTTTTGATATCAACAACTTTTACTTTTTTCAATATTTGTAAATATAGGCTGATGTGTATAACACATGTTATGTTTGCGTGTATAAGATAAAACCTTTTAAGAGGGTTTTGAAGTAAGGTTTGTAAAAGGAGTTCCTATCAACTTTTGTTTCCTTGACATGTTTCCTTTATCTAGGGATAAACAATGGGTCATAACCCGACTCGTATCTCATTAAGATAAAACAAGTTAGATTACGAATTGATCTCTAATCCAACTTAATCTAATTTATTGACACCTAAGGCTATGAGTGCGTCAAGTAAGGTCGGATTTGAGTTCTTTCTTTACGCTTACCTCACCCCTTCTCGATGAATGATGGATTTGGTCAATATTCATTCCAAAAAATTTAATGGTTACCTTATCTACTATGTATTTGGTTAACAAGTAGCGTTGTAGGTTAACGAGTCAAATGAATGAGTTTTATTTTTATTTTTTTAAACCAAAATTTATACTATTCTATCACTTTAATTGAGTTCAAAATTAAACCATAATTATTTTAAAAAAATTGTTAATAAGACAGCAACTTATAAAAAATCAAATTACGTTCATCTAAGATTCATAATAAATTTAACAATACATCTAAGATTCATAAGATTCATATTGATTTATTATGTTCATCCAAGAATAATAATAAAATTAACAACATAATTATAATTTCATTTAACCACACCATTCTTGCTTGATAATTCAAAGGTTTGAAGTATTCTTAAGAATACAATAAAACACAAAATACCTTAACCACCATGTACAATTCAATAGTATAAAGTATTATTAAAAATATAATAAAACACAAAATAACTTAATGAACTCCATGATTTAAAAGTTTAGAGTTTGATGATAAATACAAAATATATTGAAAGTAACTTTTACATTCCAATTTTCAAATAGCATCCCTTAAAGTCAACCTAGCAAACCTACAAAATATATAAATTAAAATTAATAAAATAATAAGAAAAGGGAGATATCTAGAGATGAAAATAAAAGTTAATACCCTAATAATAAATTTTTTTACAGAACAAGTAAAGAGAAAGAGAAATCACAATGATAAATTTGAGTAAGTAGCTTCTTTACCAATCTCTTTTTCTCACTAACAATAATTACTATTTGATAAACATCTTGCTTCACTATTGAGAAATGTTTGAGTTCTATCCCTTAACTTATTCATATATTAAATACCGCAATGATTACATTTTGTCATTGGTATCCCATCAATTACAAATTTGATAACCATTCCATACATCCGACTTTAAAAATTGCAAGGAATGTTAAGAAACACTAAAAAATTTTCCAACAGTAACCAAACTTGTCCAATGACACACGGTGGTAGTCGACGTTGGGGTGGTTCGATGGCAAATGGGGTGGTAACAGGTAGGATCGATGAGAAGAAATCTTACATCAAACTACGATTTTATATACATCAAAAATAGAAAGAAGACGAGAAAAACCAGTTCAAGCATTTACCTGCATGAGATCATGGGAGAGGAGATAAGGATCAGGCAAAGCACACCTAACCCTGTCGTGGCATCGTTCTTCCAGGTGCATGACCGACAAGTGGGCTCAAGAGTAAACAATGGGAGAAGCAGAGAGAAGACGAGTAGGTGTGGTCCGTTGTCACGTCGTTCTTCCAGTTAAAGGATCAACGATGGACTAAGAAATTAATACAAATGGATATCTACAAGCATTACTAATGGCTTGCTTACCTGATATTTGCAAATCGCAACCATATACTTGGTAAATTCCGTCCGTGGTTATGTAAAGACTAGGCATTCATACCCCAGGACATGAAAAAATAGATTTATTTCAGGAAAAAATTTTAAAATAATTTCAAACTGGAGTCTACAAATTGGTTGCTAATAACAACCACTTTGCCATTCAAAAAAATAATAATATGTTATTGTCAATTATGCGCGTATTGTTATATCTTTCTGATTGTTTGACTTCATATTACCAAAAAAAATTGCAAGCGGACTATTTTTTGTTCTCCGTTCACCTTTGTTTGGCAAGGTACAACCAAAGGACGGTTGAGGCAACATGATGCTAGTCTTACATGTGATTTATAATTTCGAAATTCCTTCTTATTTTAGAATACACTTTTAACTTGTTTGAAATAAGTACTTATTGTTTAAATAAGCAATTGTTTGTTTTGTTAACCACTAATGGATATGACTTATCCATTAGCACTTACTTAAATAAGTGAAATATCATAAGCAATCTCATCTTGCTTATTTTTATCACTTAAAATTAAGTGATTAAGATAATTTCAAATACCATCTATATCCTTTAATTTCTTAACTATAAAATATAAATATTTATTCTCATTATCAATATAAATTTGTACAAAATAATAATATGCTTTTTACCATGTTACCTACCCTTTCTCAGATAATTTGCACAAAAGTCCCATATTTTGTTTAAATCTATGTAAAAGTTGCAATTTCATCCATCATAGTTTATAAAATTATTGTCCAATATTTGTTTAATAATATAGCAATTATCTTATAATCCATAAATCTTAGTGAAATTACATCTAAGTCCAATGATTTGAAAAGAATTTTTAAAATTATTTATTGGACAATAGTATTGCAGGTGCTCATATTTATAAGCCTACAACTTAATTCAATATCATTTACAATTGCGAAAAATTATTATCACTCAAATTATTTTATAAAAATCATATTTAAGCCTACAATTCAAATAAATAAGTGTTTTGATAATATATGTTCAGTTCAATACAATTATAATGTATTACATATAAGTTATTTACCCTACCATGCATGCATGTTAGACATTTTATGGGTAATGATTATGATTTTATAAGAATAGATGTTGAATTTATGAAGGTGTATATGTAAATAAATATATTTATGAGGGTGCCTATTCATTATTTTAATAATTTGTTTTTTGAATTTCTTTAGAGATTAAGCACAAAAATGGATAATAATTATGTCAATAGCTTACAACTTAATTTTACCAAACAAGAAACATGAATCAATGTTTAGAGAAGTACATCAATCAGTAGTGATTGTCGAACATAATTAGTTGCACTTAAATAAGTGCTTATTTATAACATTTATTTTTCAACACTATTTTTACCAATTTACCAAACACCACCTTAGTATCTAGGCAATTAGTAATCTAAAATCAATAAAGCTACAATATAAATCGCTATTTAGAATAACTACCACTTTGTTATGGAATTTCTTTTGTCCATTTCATATGTCAAACAAGTTGGATTTGAGAATTCTGCTTCGTAGACTTACAAAAACTTAGCAAACTAAAACAAGAGTATAACCATGAGGGCAAGAAGAGGAAGGTCAAAGAGGCAACAATCTTAATATCATAGTCTGAATGGCATACTGTATTGAACTTGAGGAAGAAAGATACATGCAAATTATTCCAATACAAAAATTATATAAATATCAACAGAAAGCTAAAGAAGACTACCAAAGCCGTAAAACGTCAACTAATAAAAGAGAACAACATTTTTGGAATTTTCTAACACATGCAATATCTAATCTACAACAAAACTCATCTAGCTGAACTTGCAAAACCTAAACACCTCAAACAATCTTCCGATTGTAGTCACAATTTTACATGTTCGTTCCCAAAGCACAGCTCTCAAACCAGCTATCCGCTTCCACAAAGCCTGAAAGAATAATCAACATGATCAAGGGGCATGTAACAATAACCAGTGACTGAATATTTCCGTAGCAGATTTCTAACTTTTGCATGCAAATCCTGAACAATGGGAAGCAGTCGTAGACCACCAATTAAAAAAAAAGGATCCAACTTACATGTACATAGAAAACCTATAGATGCACAAATATCACCTTGGAAAAATATCAGGAATGACCACCTCATCTTCTATTTTGCACTGGGGAGCTGGATCTAGACCTCCTGCAAAAGGCATAAGAAGATATAGGAACCTAGTTTAAGAGAAATTCATGATTCTTCCAACATATGAAGCCCAATGGGTGTCATTCACCTGGATGGTCATTTGTTTTGATTCACAAAACAAGCTTAGTAAATAAACAAAAATATTGGGCCTCTTACCTTCTATCTGAGTATGAATAGGGAGAATGCCTGCGTTGAGAATGCTTGGTAGGTGGAGACCGCGAAACTTGTCTATGAATAAAAACATAATGATACTGATCGGGTAAGTAAAAACTAATATATCACAACCTTAATTCCTGACAATCAGAAACTGTGTGAACTTCACCAAAATCTTCCTGCATTTCTACCAGCAATTTCATTCTGATAAAGATAAAATTCGAATTTATGAAATCTACAAATATAGATGAAGAATGAGAAAGAAATCAACTCCAATTCCTAGAAAATATTCCAACAAATTCTACATTGTCTAAATTGTTGCACATTAGATATGTGAATGCAACAGCGAGCAAAAAATAATTTGAAGACATGAAATCTACGTTCACAAAAGCACCATTCGCACCTTATCTCTAAAATAATAATAATACACAAGAAGTATAAAGCCAAAGAACAACATCTAAATAGAGATAAACTGCTCCATCTTTATCTTGCTTTTTTTCAACTGCAAGATTGCAATTTATAGTCCAAGATACCAATCTCATCTGAATCCAACCTTCATCTCAACCTGTTCTGGGACCAATGAGTGTATACACTTTAGTCTATGACATTGAAAAACCAAAACCAAATAGCCCTTCTTTTTTAGAACCAGCCCAGACTGGAACTGTAAAAGTAATGTGCAGAACCTCGATCGATAACCTCAGACCCTGTTAGTCTAAATTAGTTCCTATCTTAGCCTGTGCCACTAAAAATCACCGAAAGCCCTCATTGTGCTAGACTCACTTCAAGCTAGCCACCAGGGCATGTATGTTTATACTCATGTACATTCTGGACTTCCAGTGAAGCCAAGATATTGGCAGCATAATTTTAAATGTTGGTTTTGTGTTGGATTTTGGCAAGTCTAAAAACTGACACGTGTCAACGAAATATCAGCATGTCGGTGTTGTGCCAGTGGAAATGTAGGTAAAAAAAATAACTTCTGTTTACACAATTACCATGTCAATGTCATACCAGTGTCGTGTTGGTAAGTTAAAAGATCAACACGTGTCGGCAAATTTGTCAACATTTGGTACCATGAATGGTAGAGATCAATGTCCAAACAAGGTGTTCAGTTTTACACAAAATAAAATCACAGAAAAAAGGCAGCCGAATATCCAAGAAGCAGCTAAAGCAGTGAAGCACAATACAAATAGTGCTGATCTGAACAAAACTCAACAAGAAAAAGTATCAAGCCAGAAAATATTCAATACATACCTTCTCTTAGACCTGGGAGGTGATCTTGACAAGCTGCGTTTATCAGACCGTGACTTCCTGAGATAAAAAGCTAAAGCATGACTCAGAGGGGGAGAAAAACAGTATTACATGATCAGAGACTGAATTACCTCCTACGTGAATCATCAGAAACTTCACCACTTGAAGCACCACCATGACTGCTGAAAGAATTGCTTTTACCATACAAGACTCTTCTGCTAGGTGAAGGAGAGCACTTACTCTTACTCCTGTGTGAACCTCTATGTCCGTGCCCAGCTTTATCTTCCTTTACTTTTTTTAGTTGATCCCTTTTCTTATCATGTTCTTCCTTACTCTTAGTTTTTTTGTCTTTTTCATACTCTTTTATTCTTTTATCACTTTCGTGGATGGTTCTCTTTCTTGATGTAGACATCTCCACATTTTTTTCAAACATATAATCTCCATCTTTGGAGTTTCTTCGTAAATTGTCTAACATTCCCATCTTTTCCTCTGACCGATGTTTGGTATCCCCTCTCCTATGTTCATTTGCATCAGAATACTCCCTTTCCACTTTAACGATCCCAGTTTCAACCTCCTTGTGGCTCTTTTTATCAGTATTTCTACTAGTAGAGCCAGACTTGCTCCTTGCTTTTCTAGCCTCATCTGACATGAATTGTCCATTAGCTTTCCCATGTGCTAATTCACTCTCAATATCTGGCTTTTCTTTGATGGTATATTTTATCTTGGGATCATTATCAAGTCCAGAGATGAAATTCTCAGCCTTTTTACTGGGAACAGAAATGAGGTTTTCACCATACCCAGAGATTGACCCAGATGCATCCATGCTAGGCTTGCCATCAGCAACTTGCAATCCAGATCCAATCTTGCTGTCATTTCTTTCACTCAGGAGGAGAGACTTCTCTTGTGAAGTTTCTTTGTCTCCATTCTCCCCACCTCTGGAACCTGTACCAGACTCTTCAATTTTATCTTGAGGAATGCCTTTTTCCATCTCCTTAACCATGTTTTCTGAAGAATTGTTATATTTCATCTGCTGATGAGAAGTAATACCCATTGGAGCTGAAGATATAGTAACTGAGTTTTGTGTTTCTTCATCGTCATCATCTGATGCATAATTTGCAAGGCCTAATATATTCCCTTTGGGGGAGACTGGACTAGAATTTTCAACATGGCCAACCTTTGTACTGTTCCCTAGCACCGGCACTGGAACTTTGGCAGAGGACTTTGGAGCAGCACTGGTCACAGGAGATACAGCCACTTCTGTTCGTGCAGAAGAAATATTTTTCTCAACTGCAGCAAAAAAAAAATGTGATCACATGCAATAACCTAAAATTAGCTATGAATTATGACGTAATTCCCAAAGAAAGACAAAAGCTACCACAATGAAGGTACAATATTTCACCTCCTAACGCACCATCATCATCTTCATCTATGACTTTAGTTGCAATTTCTTCAAATAGATCGTCAGTGACCTGACAAGAAACAAATAATTATCACGAACAGGGCAATCCATAAAACAACTAAGAAATTCAAGAGTTTGTCAAAACCTTCAAGAGTATGTCAGTTAGAACACGCTTTATCTCTTGAGTAATAGCTGCCGATCTTGCTGCTTCCACATCATCCTGCACAATAAAATTATAGGAAAGCATAATTGAAAATAAACAAGATCTCAATACAAAAAACATACGCTCCCGAAAAAATGCTATGTGAAAGAATAAAAGACAGGACATGTCAAAGATATTTTCCTTTGGTAATATACATGTTGGAATTTACTAATTGTATGTAAAAGAACAATGTGCCCAAAGAATATATTTTTTGAAGCATCTGTCAAGAACAAAGTACTATGCAATGTGAAGTACAAAAGATGTCAAATTGTCAATGAGTGTTGAATTACAGATTCATATGGATATACAATTTCACAGTAACATTGTGCTGCTTCAGCATATTAATCACTTTGTGTGAAAGTTTAGATTAAATGCATGATACAACAACCACCATGCCTTAATCATACTAGGAGGGATCAGCATCACAAATTCGTACTCCGTTTAAATGCATGATCACCATCCAAAACATTCCAACCTCAAACTGTGTTGGCACAAGTGAAGGCATAGGTTTAACAGAGAAATATAATTGCATTGATCTTCAGATTAAAACTTTATCTCAATTGAAAATTCAATCTAGCATCAGTCAAAATACCTTCAATAAAAATCTGAACAGAAAATTAGAGAAAACTAACGAGATCTTCCAAAAATACTGATTCATGTTTCCAAATCTTGGAACAGGTGCTTGTATTATGTTATTTTTTCGACAGGGCAAGCAAGATGCCGAAAAACATATCGTATATTCATGTACTCATTAACTGAAAAGAAATCTGTTTTAGTTGACACTGAGATTGAGGATTTCACTAGGTGGGATTGGTTCAAGAGAAAACTGGGAAACGGAATAGTTCACCAATTTGCAGTTCCTGTAAGTCCAGGTTTGAGATGTTCAATTAGTTGCATAAAAATGTCAAGTGGAAGTGAAAGCCTCAAAAGTGTATACTGAAAGATATTATCACTATTTAAATAGCGTAATTTCTTGAAGGTTAGAATAACAATATAGAACATTAACATAACCGAAGTATAAATAGAAAAATATATGCCGAGATGTCCATTCACAGTTTCTGGTACATGATATCAAAATGACCTCCTAAGAAACAACTTTATAAACGACCATCATTAATCTACTCTAAGCAACTTTATCCTAATAATATTCCAACTTTTTTTCTTAAAATAGTTGTGAAACCACATCTAACACATATTTGCATTGTCAGTTTGTCACTTGTAAAAATTGCCACATTGGCCAAAGGCAATTGATCTCCACTCTAAAACGAGTGGAAATTAGGAAAGAGGAAGTATGTACATTTACAGAATTTCTTGGAAATCTTAGAGGTTTAGTTCCCAGATTCTGTGACAACTAATTGCCAGTAGTCCAGTTCTCCACTTCCTTGCACCCATTTTCAGCCCAAAAAAACCAGAACAAACTAGCATCTGAGGATATTGCTCTTCAAGAGGGAAGAAATGAAGAATAACATCCCAGAATAAAAAAGTAGTATTAAGAAAAATGAAATAGCATTTTTAATATAAAACAGAAAGGAGTAAGGTGTATCGATAAAGAAGGAAGAAAAACAAACTTATTGTAAGCTCAAGCATAGATAATTATAAAACCATTAACTATAAAAGAAAAGAGGAGGCAGCACCTCATCATCTTCATCATCATCATCAGCAGTAGACCTAGTTGAGTCAATACTTCTGCTGTCAGCCTGGTCACCTTTTCCAAATGATTTATCAGCATCATCAGCTCCAGCTAAGTAGGATCTTCCAGTAGGCTGCTCCTGTATAGAACTTGCAATAGAAGCTTTTTTCTTAAGTAGTTCCTCCCTTAGCCAGTTTGGTACTGAAGCCTACAAATTACAGGAGAACAGTATTTGAGGTCAATAAAAAATAAAGACAGAAGAGTATAGTAAAGAAATCACAGCACAAAAATGTAATAACCTTTTTGGGACGATCGACAGGATTAAAAGTTCCACTTGCATCTTCTGAAAAAGCTGATAAATGATGAAGAGGAGCCCCAGCACCTAATCCAAATGGTGCCCTGACAGGTGGAATACTAGGGTGAAAGCTGGGAGCAGGTATCCTTCCAAACATCGGAGCTGGATGTACATTTACAGAAGGAGGTGGTTGAAAAGAAGAATCATGCTGTGTAAATTACAGGTATCAGCAAAAATTAAGGAACAAAGTTATTCTGACAGGGAAAAAGAAAAGTTCAGATATTCAGACCTGTTGTCCAGAAGGCACAGGGGGGACATGAGAGAATGCAACTGGTGGCGTCCAAGCATTAATGGAGGAAGGAAGAGCTTCAATGTGGTCAGTGCCTCCCAAAGATCCTGTTGCATCCACATCTCTGTAGCTAATTTTCTGATTTTGACCATGCTCAAAAGTGAACCTCTGCTCAAAAACTAGAGGTTGATCACTAGCATCAACAGTTGATGTTGTGAACTGACTCCTGTGAATAAGATGGTGATGCTCCATAGACTGAAACGGCAAGGCAGGCTGTGAATTATGAAGCCCTTCCTGAACTGAGGTTACAGGCGGAGGCAAAGGCATGTGCAACATCTCATGTTGATCTCCATCAATTTTACCTGCTATTCTATGGGAAGTTAAAGTGCTGAAAAGCCCAGCATCCCAGGCAAAATAAAACCCTTTTGCCCAATCATCTCATGGCTCGATAGCGTTATAGCCTATCTTGAATATTACAACATGCAATTTTCTCTTTTTTTATTATCATATCCATGATTTTGATATATCAGCAATATTTTAAAATGGCCTAAGCAGCTGTTAATTATAGTCTATCCTGAGCATTAGAACATGCGATATTCCCCTTTCTATTAGCAGATCCACAGTTTTGATATATCAGTGATATTTAAGAATGGTCTAAACAGCCGTTTAAATGGCACCCACCCTCATTCAAATGGCTTTATGCGTTTATGTAAACAACTCATACAACTATCATGACTTCTCATCCAAACCATTGAAGGCCGTATAGGATATTCTAAAATGATTAATACGTTCACAAAGAATGCACTGATTTTAGTTTTTTCTTAGAACATTGGTGAGACTGCAAAGTACAAGATTGATAGTGCTGCAAAAATTTAGAGTCAAGAAGTTAAGGAAACAATATGTAACATGCCAGAAGAATTTCACAAAAATTAATTTCGC